>JADBJO010009389.1:0-2500 GCA_016801955.1 Conus betulinus
TTTCGCCTTGATACGTTGATTTTCTTTGCTGCCCGTTTTATTTATGTTTTTTTCGATCTTTGGATTAAAAAGTAGAGAAGGGGGATCATAGATCAATGAAAGGATAGGAATGGGCAGGGGAGTCGTCGTGTTGTTCGCCTTAACTCCTCATAAGACATGTCAAATCCATTGTTGTTGAGAAAGTAAAAAAAGTGGGGCGATATTGTTTAAGAACGGCTTAGACGGAAGACCCTTGCGAGATCAGTGACGGAAAAAAAAAACACAACCACCGGACCACGACACCCCCCCCAGTGTTCCTGCCCAGAGGGCCACCCGTCCGCGGTGTGTTGCGTCCGCCCAAGCTCTCCCCACCTTGCCTCCACCCATGTTATCTTGCAATTCAGCCACGCATCATAGCCACACCCCCCCACCCCACCCACCCCAAACTCTCTCGCTCCGTTGAGCCACGTCGCCCGTACGCATACATAAACCCCACCCCACCCTACTACTCCTCTAATCATATTCCATATCCACCCACCACCAAAGCTAACCATCCCGTGTTTTGTTGTTGGGGGTGTCGCCTCAACATCAGTCTTAACCCCTGGCTCCCTTTCGGCTCCCTTTCGCCACCCCCGGGGCGCTGCGCGGGCGTCATGATGTCACCACCGCTGTCGACACGTGTGCCATCACTTCTGACAGACCGATTGGCACCACACTTCGGCCAGCAGCCTCTCGTTACGTCCCCCTGAATTTCATGCGACCGAGCGGCCACACCCTACCAGTATACCCATCGAGCAGACCGTCCGCAGCCCCCTGCGAGGCCTGCGTCGTAGTCCGCCAGATGTACTCGGAAGCGTCGGAGCTATATACTACAGCTGCGGGATCAATGAGGTGTTGAGTACCATTGTCGCTACCTCCTGAGAGGTATGTGAACTAACCGTGATGGATGCAAGCCGCTTGAATGATGTGAGGGATTGCCTCTGAAACAACCACCCGGTGCGTCCACCTGGACCCAGCAAAGCCTCGCCATGGTAATGGAGGTCGGTCTCTTGGTTCGTGGCCTTCTATCCCCTACCTCTCACTTCCCTCTCCGTCACCCCTGCACTGTCCTTTTCGTCCTTACACTTTCCACAACTTTAAACCCAACATCTGCAAGTCTTTAAACCCTAGTTCTCGCCATTTTAGTTCCTTTCAGATATCCAGACTGTTTTTCTCTCCCAGTTTGTTTTCGTAGTGTACCTCATTGTGTTTTTCTTGGTGGTGGTGCATAATTTCATGTTGTTGTTTTCTTTTCTGCTTTGTTTTCTTTGTTTCTTTTGCTGTTGTTTGTTGTCGTTCAGATGCTTGATTAATAAAGAAATAGCAGAAACACGGCTGATCAAACCATTGTTGTTGATGATGGTCCACATGATTCATGATCAAGCACGCTCATTCAAGAGAGAGAGCCTGACGCTGACACTGACACTGGCACCTCTGGTTCATTGTTCATTCAGCACTGGAGCCCTGTGGAGGAGAGGAACAGAATTCTGTTCACCAATACCGAAAGCTGAAATTCCATACGAAACTCAAACACACGTCTCCGCCGTTCTTTTTGCTCCCACCCTGTCCTCTTCACTCTTCCTCTCCCTTCCCTTTTACCTCTCCCCTTCGCCCTCACCTCCCCCTTCCAACACACACAAACACACACACACACACCACATCGGATCATTCCGAAATGAATCGTGCGACGATGTGCGATGATCTTTTTGTCTCAGCACGTGCATATGATTAGATTACAACCTAGCAACGCTTGCTATTTGGAGGGCACGTGGGGCACGCGCAAGACGGCGGAGTGACAACAGGCACTGTAACGTGCTCTGTTTGAATTGCTGTAGTTCAGCGTCTTCAGTGACTCAGCTCGGTCATTTTGGAAAAAGCGAACTGTTAAAGTGTCAGTGAAGTTGAAATTCTATCAGTGTGTGTGATTTGCTGGACGTGGAGGGGGGGGGGGGGGGGGAATTGGACATTTTCATTCGGCCGTTACATGGAGAGCAACAATTATGATGAAAGGCAGAAAGGTGAGCAATGAAGCGTGCATTCGCAGGGGGGTGTGTCGGTGGGAGATGTCATGTTGACATTTTGCCATTGTGGTCTGGTGATTGCACTTGCGGCTAGTTTCGAAGGGAACCACAGGAGAAGCTTTACATCTGAAACTTTGTGGTCATACGAGAAAAAGGTTTGGTCGGAACTGAGTTGTGGGGAAGAAACAGGCTAGAGCTCGGTGACCATGACGGTGGCAGTGTCAGTCCGTGCGCTCTGCACGTGACAGCGCTAGTTGCCATGATGTGCGCGTTACACGCTGCGTACTCCGTATGGCGTCTGCGACTTAGTGGGTGACGTGGAAGAAAATCTGGGACCGTTAATTAAGACCCCAAGTCACAAGGGAAGGAGACGGGAGCTACGGCAGCAGCAGTAGTTGACGGGGACGACATCGTCACGAAGATTATGCAGTCACTCCACCCCCCCCCCCCCCCCCCCCCCC
>JADBJO010009389.1:12500-15000 GCA_016801955.1 Conus betulinus
AGAAGAAAGAACAATTGGAAGGACATAGAGACAGACAGAAGAACAATTGGAAGGACATAGAGACAGACAGAAGAACTGGAAGGACATAGATACAGACAGAAGAAGAACTGGATGGACATAGAGACAGAAAGAAGAACTGGAAGGACATAAAGACAGACAGAAGACGAACTGGAAGGACATAGAGACAGACAGAAGAACAATTGGAAGGACATAGAGACAGACAAGAGACCTGGAAGAACATAGAGACAGACAGAATAACTGGAAGGACATAGAGACAGACAGAAGAACAATTGGAAGGACATAGAGACAGGCAGAGAAGAAGAACTGGACAGACACAGAGACAGACAGAAAAACTAGGACATAGAGACAGACAGAAGAAGAGGGGGGGGGGGATAATGATAGGAGTGAAATGATCTTCTGTCCTTCGCAGAGAACTACAACACAGAGGGATTCTGTCTGGAAGTCCTCAGTGGCGTACCAACAACTGTTCATGGTTATCAGGTAGATGAGGTGATGAGCACATCTTGGTTAGTAGTGTCTGGTCGGCTTCCCAGCCCACTGTGCCTTGCTAATGACGTCATTCCATATGCCATGGTCATGACGCGAAACACGGTATACTTACAGTACACAACAGGCCTACAAGGCAGTTTTTTTCTCATAATAATTCGAAATTTATGGACATCCCGTAAAACGTTTCATAAGCAACACTCGACTGAATGGGTAAAGAAAACAATGAAACGAGATATGGTAAAGAGTAACATTAGGCCTAGATAGAATATATTACCCAAACAAATTTCACGATGCGTTGAAATACAACCTAATAACAGCAAACTAATTACAAAACAGAAAAAAACA
This sequence comes from Conus betulinus, assembly GCA_016801955.1. Lineage (NCBI taxonomy): Eukaryota > Metazoa > Mollusca > Gastropoda > Neogastropoda > Conidae > Conus > Conus betulinus. The sequence goes on from JADBJO010009389.1 coordinate 13,356, forward strand.
AGAAATACTTAAACAGCAGCGGTGCTTATGTGTAAGCAATGATAACAACATACACAATTTGCCTTCATTAACAAATGCGTGATTAATTCAACATGAAAACACGAAAATCCACACAAACTTGGCCTCGGATGTGCAGTAGCTACTCGGTCAGTCATGAACGGTCATCTTTGACGGCATGTTCTTTGGATGAACATTGTTAGAATGCTGGTCCGACAGAGCGAAAGCAGCTCATTGTCAGACAATGTACCGGCCGCGTGATATGCGGGACAGCATTGACGCATCGCAATTTGTAATAACGTCGCGATTTGTAATAATTCACAACATGCCACCCAGTGCAAGCTGCGCAGTCAGAGCGCACAGCCAGACACACAACTTTGTGTTTTGTTATCTGAAACCAACTCAGGTAAATCCGCCAGGCAACAGAGACAAACAATTACAAGACAAAACACGACGCGTTTTGACCTCTTAGTTCTTCTTCAGGCAAGATAAACAACATTCTTGACAATGAAAACGAAGAACGAGCGAATACATAATCTTTTCAAATTCCGTACAAGATGGGCGTTGAATCTGCGCCGATTTTGAGAAGATAAGGGATTGCTTGTTCTTCTTTTGACTGTTATGAGTTGCATCCTGTAGCCTGCTTTACCTCTGTTCAGGAGCAGTTATGTCCTTGATATCTTAATGGCGTGTCCTGCGCGTGCCTGTACCCATCGTCAACACAGCGCAGGCCTCCAAGGGTGGTGCAGGACTGCTGTAAAGGCAGGTGAAGACAGTGCTTCTCTGGGTCCTCCCCAGCACCTTCGGGTGTTTCTTTTCTCCTCATTCTCCTGGATGTCGTTTATCTTGCCTGTAGGAGACCTAAGAGGTCGGAACCTTCGTGTTTTTTCTTGTAATTTGTTTGTCCCTGTTGTCTAGCGGATTTACTACAAATTCTTTGTAAAATTTGCTTCCATTTCCGCCTTCAGTCACCTCATGTTTAAACTAATCTTAGGTATTAGGATTGAACTTATTTATTGAAAAAGCCGATTATCAAACTTAACAAATCAGATTCACTGTCAGAAAGTATTTGCCTTTCGTTCACAAACTGTAGAACAAACGCACTCATAGGTCACTTAACGGTTCATCTTTACTGATAGAAAATTTACTAGGAAGACAAAAAACACTCACCTGTCGTTTTACAGATAACCTTGATTCAACACAAAAAAGCTTTGACTTAACACACTAACCAAAACTGTTACTTGTTTTACACTGAGCTTTCCTGAAAGGCAAGCATTTGTACCTATCAAAAAGAGACCAGCTGTATTTGTCCTCCAGTGTGTCTATCCTTGTATTTGCTAATCCTGTTGTTCAAGGCCCAAGACTCAAAACACTTAGCAACAGGTTCATTGTGTTGTGTGATTCCATTTAGGTTTTGGTCCGACGACTGAACTGTTAGTAGTTCAAGAATAAAAGCAGAATGACTGGACCGCCAAATGAAGGGAACAAAAGAGGTCGTTTACTGTCTTCATCTCATGCCCATGGATGTTCTTCATTTATATAGATCTTTTCCTTTTACAGTACGTTTTAATGCGTAAATACAAATTCTGAAAACACGTGTGCCAAGCTTCAGTTTTGCAGAAAATCTTGTGTTTCATGATAATACAGA
>JADBJO010009389.1:20000-35000 GCA_016801955.1 Conus betulinus
TAGATCTTAAGCTGCCTAAAGGACATACGTGCGTTTTTGTCGCTAAATGTTCCTCATGCCTTTTCAGTAGACAGTCCGGGAAGTGCTTGATGGCGCTCTTCTCTGGTGCTAGTATTTTGGTAAGGATGTTTTTCACAATATTGAACCGTTATCCATCGTCTGTATGCAAAGGTTACCTATCATGTGAATTGGTTTTTTTTTGTTTGTTTGACCTGGTACATCGTCTTTATGCTTCTATAGTTTTGCTTCTTTGTGCTTCTATATTTATTACAATATTTTTAGTAATTTGTAGAAAAAAAAGATGTTGTGATATTTTCAATACTTTTTCTTCTTTTGGATCGGTTCCTTTTAATCTCTCTATCCATTTTCTCTTCGACTCTGTGAATTTCAGATTTTGTCTATGATTTTAAAACAATTAAAAAAACGGGACTGATGTTAGAACATACCATCATCCCTTTTGTCCTCCTTTCTTGTTGTTGTTGTTGTTGTGTGTTGTTACTACTGCTGCTGCCGTCGTTGTTAGATAAATAAATGAATGTAAACATAGATAGACTGCAGTTGGATCCAGGTATACGTACGTACATAGACACAAAAAATACATCGATGCAGGAAAAGGTTGAGTCAAACTCTTTTTAAATGTTTGCCTCGTAACGACTTCATCAGGAGCGGTAACAAAACGGCCTGAGACTGCATTGATTCTACTTTGATAATGCCATGGTATTATCATGAACATAGGTATGTTATCAAGCCAAAGGGTAAACACAACAACAGTAAAAAACACACACACACACACACACGCGCGCGCGCGCGCGCGCGCGCACTCTCTCTCTCTCTCTCTCTCTCTCTCTCTCTCTCTCTCTCTCTCTCTCTCTCTCTCTCTCTCTCTCTCTCTCTCTCTCGATTTTTTCTGCTTTTCTTTTTTCAAATACCATTTTGTTGTGGTGGTGGTGATGGTTTTGGTTGTGGCTATGGTGGGTGGTGGTGGTTGGTGGTGGTGGTGGTGTGGTGGTGGTTGTGGTTGTGGTTGTTGAGGTTGTTGTTATTGTTGCTTTGTCGTTGATATTCTTTGTGGTTTGTTGCTGTGGGTGTATGTATGTTAATGAGGGGCAAGTGTTCTTTCTCCTTTAAGCAGCGTCCCGAAAGCAAAAAGTGTTTTTACTTATTAGAAAAGTAGTTACAGACTCAGAATCAAAAACTTACTTACTTAGAGAATATTTGACAGGGTCGCCCTGTCTTCTTCAGCTCACTGTTGCTGTTGTGGCAGCGAGGCCTGGTGGGACGACTGTTGTGTAGGGTGAACGATTGTCAGGATCTGATCTGATGGGGTGGGATGGGGGGGGGGGGGGTTCAAAGCCTTGATCTCTGTTCAGGCTGGGGCGGCTGGTCTTGATTTCGATGGCTTCGTTAACTTGCTTGTTGTTACTTAGTTCTGTCTGATAGCCCACCCCACCTCTCTCTCTCTCTCTCTCTCTCTCTCTCTCTCTCTCTCTCATGCTCATCTGTGTTGCTCTCCTCCTCGAGCTGCTGCTGCTGCTGCTGCTTCTCCTCTTCCTCCTCCGCTTCCTTTCTCTCCTCTCTCCTCCTCCTCCTCCTCCTCCTCCTCCTCCTCCTCCTTCTTCTTCTTCTTCTTCTTCTTCTTTTCAGATTATTCTGTTTAATGAATTGTTTTCTACCACAGATTATCCTTCACAGTAGTCAGAAGTTTATCACCTAGCCTTTGCTTAAAAAGGGCGATCGAAATGTACCTAATAATTACCGAGGAATATCATTATTGAATGTATGCAGTAAATTATACAGCCACGTACTTAACGAACGACTGGATAGATGGGTCGAGGAGAATAATGCCATCAATGAAAGTCAGGCAGGCTTAAGGAAAAAATACGGTACCATTGATCATGTTTTTACACTGTTTGCCATGGTTCAAAAGCAGTTACTGTTACATAAAAAAAATGTATGTTGCATTTATAGATTTCAAAAAGCTTTTGACTCCATTGTTCGAGCAAATTTGCGGCGTGTTTTAAAGAAAAGAGGGATGAAAGGGAAAATGCACGGAGCTGTTACTATTATATATAACAATGTGAATGCAAGTTAGAGTTGGAAACGATATAAGCGATGCGTTTATGTGCCCCTTGGGTTTAAAACAGGGGGAGGGTGTGTAGACTTGTTTTGTTCTCTCTCTCTTTATCAATGAGCTGGCTGTAGAAGTAATTAAAAAGGAAACCATGGAATTCAACTTATCCCCGATTTTCTAGAAATCTTAATTCTTATGTTTGCTGATGACATTATCCTGCTTTCCGATTCAGTCACCGGTTTGCAAAATCAGTTGAACGTCTTACATAACACAGCTGAAAAACTTGGTCTGATAGTTAATTTAGATAAAGCAAACATTGCCGTGGTGGACATTCTCTCAACACGAGCAATGGTTCTTTGGACAAACAAAAATGACAGTGGTGAACATGTTCAAATATTTGGATTATCATTTCCACAAAAATTTCTCATTGTTTGTATGATATGTCTAGCACAGCAAAGATGGGGCGTGGGAATTATTCAAAACTCTTGTGGCTTCAGGAGATAAATCACTGGCTGTATCCTTTAAACTCTTCGACACGCAAATCCAGCCAATACTCAGTTACGGTGCAGAAATATGGGGTATGATTGGAAATGTTGACATTTTGCCTTGAAAAGATTTCTGAATGTAAGTGTAAGAACTCCTAATGCAATGGTTAATGGAGAAGTGAGAAGATTCCCGTTGTGTGTTACATTGTATATAAAGAGTATCAAATGGTTGAGAATTTTAAGAATGTTACCTCATCGACTTCCGTACAAAGCTTACAAAATGTTGCTATTTTTTCACAGGAGATAAGAACACATGCGCATCTACCGTCTGCTTCTTTCTTTACCAATGTGGATTTGAATAACTGTGGGAGAATCAAGAGGTTGGTGGTGAAAAAGAGTTCTTGAAGACATTGAGAGAGAGAGAGACTGATTCAAGATTACAAAGCGCAATGGCATACCGAAATAAGACAGAGTGATCGTTTCACCTTTACAGAATGTGTGTGTGTGTGTGTGTGTGTGTGTGTGTGTGTGTGTGTGTGTGTGTGTGTGTGTGTGTGCGCGCGCGCGCGCGCGCGTACGTACATGCGTGCGTGCGTGCGTGTGTGTGCGCGACCGTGTTTGTATGTTGTGTATCTTTGTCTGTGAGTGTGTATGCTCACTGAGTTGTCTTACGTTCTAAGATGCTCATCAATCTAATCATGTTTGCTATTGTGAAAACCTACCATGACATGGGCCTATGGCCTATTCATTAACCCATTCAGAGAGTTCAGAGTTCAGAGTTCTCTCTTCATGCTCATCTTTATTGCTCTCCTTCTCCTCTTCTCCTCCTCCTCCTCCTCTCCTCCTCCTCTCTTCTTCTTCTTCTTCTTCCTCCTCCTCCTCCTCCTCCTCCTCCTTCTTCTTCTTCTTCTTCTTCTTACTTTACTTTACTTTACTTACTTTAGTAGTACAGCTGTGGTCAGGCTTGTCGCCTGTCAGCTGGTCGCTGCAGTCAGTGCTTGTCCCTTCTTCTTCATTGTTTGCACGCTCAGCTAGTAACAGGTTGGCGCGCGCGCAGGTTTGGGCGCTTGAAACCAGTCTGAGTCCAAGGAAAACTTATAATCTGCCCATACTTTGTCAATCCTGGTCTTGAAAACGTTGAGTGAGGGCGCAGACACCACTTGTTCAGGCAGAAAGTTCCAAGCATTCACTACACGGACACTGAAAAAATTCTCCTCTCTCTTCTTTCTTCTTCTTTCTTCTTCTTGCTTTAACTGCTTTCGATTCATCTGCCATCACTACACTCTTTTTTCATTTGAGTGTCATATATTATTGTTATTTCACATGTTTTTTTTTGTTGCCTGTGACTCTTGGTCCCGTTTTGTTTCTATCCACAATGTGACAGGTGTAACGCTGAGGCTCCACAAGGTCATACACCTGTATCTGAGGTGGGTTTGGATTAGTATTAGTAGGTACTAAACATAGGGAAAGGGACAGAGAGAGAGAGAGAGAGACAGAGACAGAGAGAGAGAGAGAGTTGTTTGTGCGTCTGCATGTACCTGTCTGTCTATTTGTCTCTCTGTCTGTGTCTATCTCACTGTCTTTCTATCTCTATGCATGCCTGCCAGTCTGGCCCTGCGAGTATGTATGTACCTGTGCATTAGAGGATATGTATGGATGGGAGCATGCTGAGGTGCGTGTATGTTTGTTTGTTTCTTGTTGTTGTTGTTGTTATTGTTGCTGCTGCTTTTTTTTGTTTGTTTGTTAGGGTTTGGGGGGGGGTTTTTGTGTTTGTTTTGTTTTTTTTTTTTTGCTGTTTTTTGTTTTGTTTTGGGGGGAAGGACGGGGAGAGAAGAGAAGAATGATATTCCTATGTTTTTACGTATGTGTCTGTGCATTGTTTGCCTTTTCTATTTGTCTATTTGTTTTATTTTCATGAGTGTATATTGTTAGGTGTGCGTGTGTTTGGTTAGAAAGCCATGTGTATGCACGAGAGTGCACGTTCATAGGTGTGTACATGCGCGCTGGTGTCTCGGGTATGTTAAGTAATTTATATTATGTGCGTGTTCGTCGGTGCTTTCTCTCTCACACAAAAAATCGGTGAATTCCAAAAAGAATTCGAAAATTGTATCGACTGGTTGATGGCATAACTAATCAATTGGTTCTTTAATAGTAGTGCTGTAAAGCACCATTGATAAAGGGTTGAAAGGATGCTTTTACTTCTGAAGGCCCGCTGACAGGATTTTATGTCTATTTAACAATTAGTTGATCAAATCGTTGGCAGTTATTGGGACAGACAGACAAACATACAGAGGAAAACAGATAAAGAGAGAAAAATGTTCACATTCTCTTTATGCTGGCGTGCTTCTGTGTCTTAGAAAGGTCAGGCAAACAAATAGGTGCTCATCACAACAATAGAGAGACGCGGACTGAGAGAAACACTAACAGACAGACGGTAAGACCGACAGAGAAGAAGAAGAAGAAGAAGACGATGATGATGATGATGATGATGATGATGATGATGATGATGATGATGAAGAAAGAAGAAGATATTGATGATGATAATGAGGAGGAGGAGGAGGAGGAGAAGAAGAAGAAGAGGAAGAGAAGAAGAGAAGAAGAAGAAGAAGAAAAGAAAGAAGAAGGAGAAGAAGAAGAATTAGAAGAAGAAGAAGAAGAAGAAGAAGAAGAAGAAGAAGAAAAAGAAGCAGGACGAGGACGAGGACAAGGAGGAGGAGACGGACACGCAGATGAAACACACAAAGAGCGTAAGACACTTTCTTCAGGCCTACTCGAGAGGAGGAGGCAGGCGTGAAGAAAATGAGGCAGAGGACGGTAAGTGAGCAGAGGGGAGGGGGGGGGAGGGGCGAGGCGTTGAAGACAATTTTTTAAGTAAACGATAAGAAGAAATTGGTGGGTGAGATCCGTCTAATATCTGCTAAAAGGATTTGCAGAAAAAATGACCGATAGACACTATTGCAATACAACACAACACACAAACGTTCTTGAGTCAACAATAAACTCCTTTATAAAATATTTGCCAGACGATTTTTGTTCCTCCCTGAAACACTTGTCATGCGGAGATCAATCATTTAAGTTCGTTTAACGAAAAAAAAAGAAAACAGATGATTACAGGGAGGGAGGTGGACTTTTTTTTACAGTCAATACTTCAGAATAGGTACGTCCGATATATCATACCTTTAGCAACTCATCATCACCATGACAACAACAAATCCCTACTCTTTGGCTGATACCTTATCAAAGAGGAGAAGATACGTATAACAGGGGAGTTTGGTCCATTTTCAGTACTTGACCACGAAGACGTTAAATTCCCCATGGGGTTTTTGATATACGTGATGTTAATGTGGTGTAAATGTTGTATTGTGACGTGGTAAGCTGCCATTAACTGCGGGGTGAAAACATTCATAGTCTGGTTGTTTCTTGGCAGGCTTCTGTCTCTGCTTAGCAGGTAGATAAAGCAATGGATGACAATCATTAAGGGAGAGGCTGGGAGGGAGGCATAGTAGCAGACTTCTAATGTTGTGATGATCTGTTAATATGCTTTCTATCTGTTGAACGTTTTGTGGACAAATGAACACACAGTACAATTATGGACAGAATGAGTGAGCTGGGGATAGATACACAAAGTGAATGTATATGTCCGAGAGAGAGAGACAGAGAGAGAGAGAGAGACAGAGAGAGAGAGAGAGAGAGAGAGAGAGAGAGAGAGAGAGATGACTGATGATTAGATGGCATTTTTTGTATGTCTCGTGCTTAGATGAACGATGTATGTACAGATAGTAAACCAAGCAGAGAAACAGAACAAGACTGGAAGAAATAGTAAGAGAGACAGAGGGGAAGGGAAAAGCTGCCATCATATCATTAGGCGGTCTGCTGGAATACTTCCATCATATACTTTTAATGGTTAGACCAGTGGATACATGTTACTTTTGATAGCTGTTTTAATGGTTAGAGAGAGAGAGAGAGAGGAGACATGTACCTTTTGATAGCTGAGAAGAGAGAGAGAGAGAGAGAGAGACTCGTACCCTCAGACGATCCTGCAATGCGCCCTGTGTTGTTCAATGATCTGGGGTTGGAAGGACGGGCATTGACACATAAAGCAACTATGATTGTAGTTTATCTTTTTCTGAACGGCTGCCCAGAAAATAGACAGGAAGTGGACAAGGACATTTTAAAAAGACAACAACAACAAAAAACATGAAACACGACTGCATTTGAGGTAAATTTAGTTCTTCCTTGAAGTATTGATTGATGCATAATCGGGGATCACTATTAGTAGAAAACGAAAATGAAACAGATTAAAACAAAGGAAAATACTGTTTCAGGTACCATGTAACTGGACCCAGTTTCATAGTTCATAGTTCATGTCAAAATAATGATGCGTATAGTTTTACAAGCAAACTGTGATCGTGATTTCCAACAATTTCAAACCAAACATTCGTCCTATCGCCGTAGTCAAAATGCCATTGACAAAAGCATGTTCATATCGCCCATCTTTGCCTAGCATACTGCTGCTCCACCAAAGATTTTCACGTTAATTTATTCTTGTTCTTTTCTTTATCTCCTGTTCAGAACTTTGTTAGCTCCTGTTCCTATTTCTTTCTTCCTTTTTGCATTTGGTTTCCCTCTTATTCATTTCTTTCTATTATACTTTCTTTCTTCTCATATTCTTTTCTGCTTTTTTCCACACTATATTTTCTTGGTCGCTCCTTTATTTCTTGCTGTGTGTCATATTGTCTTTCTTGTTTCCTTTCTCGCTTGCTTTCTTTGAACTGTTCGATTTGTGCCTGCCTTATTTGTATTCAGTTTGTTTTGTTTCTTTTTCTGTGATAAAAAAAAAAGTATAGATAAGGGTAACACAGTCGTTAGGATCGATGATGATCCAGGAAACTTCTTGGCAAGTTTCAAGCACACAATCCCATCCACCTCTCCCATCATTGCCCCCTCTCCCCATCTACACTCCCCCATTCTACTCCATCTCTACCCCAACCTCCACCCCTCTGCCCATCTCTGTCTTCCCCCTGTCTGCCTCTGTGCTCAAAGACGTAAGAAAACTTGGGGTGATTGGACTTTTTCTGTCATTCCTTCAGTCTGAATTGGACAGCTCATGTTCCACAAACTGAACGACCAGCATAAACCTCCAGTCTCCAAACCACCACCTGCCATTGACAGGCTGCCGTGAACACACACACACACACACACACACACACACACACACACACACACACACACACACACACACACACACACGCAAGCACAGCACACACACACACATACACGCACGCACGCATGCACACACAACACACACACACACACACACACACACACACACACACACACACACACACACACACACACACTCATGCACGCATGCATGCACGCACGCACGCTCGCACGCACACACGCACGCACGCACACACACACACACACACACACACACACATACACACACACACACACACACACACACACACCACACATACTACTCACACACACACACACACGCGTGCGCGCGCGCACGCACGCACGCACGCACGCACGCACGCACGCACACACACACACACACACACAGGCGTTTTTCACGGTCCCGATGGTCTGCCAGTTTCACAACACCTTGTCCATTCCTTTTCTCCTTCTGTGAACCACACTGAGGTCCTGACAGCTGTCTGTGAACCAAACTGGTGTCCTGAGAGCTGTCTGTGAACCACACTGATGTCCTGACAGCTGTCTGTGAACCACACTGATGTCCTGAGAGCTGTCTGTGAACCACACTGATGTCCTGCCAGCTGTCTGTGAACCTCACCGATGTCCTGACAGCTGTCTGTGAACCACACTGATGTCCTGACAGCTGTCTGTGAACCACACTGATGTCCTGAGTGCTGTGCGCTTTTTATGGCATGACGCCATGTGTTCAAACGTCACAGGGACAGGAAGGGAAGAGATGAGGGGGCGGAAATCATCTGCTCCTCTTCCAGTTGTCATGGCCGCAATGGCATTGGGCTCACTGGTTCGTGGTCTTTCATCCATTCCCGATCATCACCATCCCTCCCCTCCCACACCCTCCACCCCACCTCTGTTCATGTCTTCCGACCATTTTCCACAAGCTATCACAAAATCTTCGAGCCTGTGACCCTAGCTTTCAGTATTTTCATTGTATTAAACAATTCAGATAGTTTCTTTCTCAGTTCTTGTTGTTTTCATAATATGCATTTTTGTGTGTTGGGGGAAGGTTTTTATTTGGTTGGTTGGTTGGTTGGTTGGTTGGTTGATTGGTTGGTTGGTCGGTCGGTCGGTCGTCGGTCGTTGGATGGTCGGTCGGTCGGTCGGTCGGTCGGTCGGTCGTTCGTGGTCGGTTGGTTGGTTGGTTGGTTGGTTGGTTCCTTCCTTCCTTCCTCCTTCCTTCCTTCCTTCCTTCCTTCCTTCCTTCCTTCCTTCCAGTTTCATGGTTGGTTGATCTGTCTCTTTTTTTGTTTTGTTGATCGTGCGCAATTTGTTTTGTTTTGTTGTTGTTGTTGTTTGTTTGTTGTTTTTTTTCACTTTTGGTTGCCAGAAAATAGCAGAACATGACTGATCGCATTATTGTGGTTTACAATGGTCCACATTATTGTGGTTTACGATGGTCCACATTATTCATTACAAGCTGGCTAGTTTGACAGACAGAGAGGGGGGGGTAAGAGAGAGGGGTTTTGAACAGAATGCAAGCAGAGGCTATTAGTGATTTCAAAATGAATTGAAAAATCGTGATCCATAAATTGGATACACCATGCCCTAATCTCAGACCACAAACTACCAGTAGCACCTCAAACGTTCCGTTCTTATTAAACATGATTTATTTCATGGTTCTTTGAACTGTATTGACAAGAACGTGGCACGAGAGAGTATGGAAATAGCAAAAACTCACACGATCCGTATTATGATTTTTATCCCTGAAATGGTAAACAAACAAGAAAAAAACAATATCACGTATCTCGAATGAAATATGGTAACATATCAATATAAATGTTTTATTTTCTTTTTTTTTCTGCACTTGTCGGCAAGAAAATTTGTAGGTTACGAAACGTGGCAAAAACCATATTCATATACATTCCTAAGCCATCCTCATCAGTGAAGCTAACATCAGCAAGCTTTAGTCTTCCATCGATCAAAGCATGTTCGGTCATGTTGTTAAATATCCGTGTTAACCCCTTAAATTACATCAGTGCACTAAGCAAGTAAACTTTGATCCCTCAGCAACTTTCTCTCTTTCTCGTTTTGCTGGTATAATTTCTTGACAGGATTCTTACGATCAGAAAGTTGTTTGGGGTGTTCCACCCGTAGCCTGGGTAATGACTGGAGAATGGGTCGGTACAGACATGTGCTTCTCTTGGGGGTCAGAACTTAGGAGGGTGGTGGCTGTCTCCTGTCTCGCCCTGCTTCACCTTTCCAGTCCCTGAAGAGGGACAGGTACCTGTCTATAGACTGGACAGACCGGGTAGATGTAGTCAAGCGAGAACCTGCATCTGGTCACCACGTTTAGTTCTTCTTAACTCTCTTTGCACCAGCGAAACAAGTGCGCCGCGGTGAGGCGTTCAGTTTCTGCACCAATCAAGTGATGGTCGCTGTTTCTTTCTTTCTCCCTTCAACCCTTGTCTGGAGCTCCAAGAATCATCATTGGTGAGAATCTTTGTGTTTATGGACTTTGTTTTTTTAATTCCACCATTAAGGTAGCCACACTCCGTCTTCAATGTCACCAGTGTGCATGTGTTTTTATTGATTGCGTTGTCCATTCCACATAATAGCCTGCTCCTGTCTAAAAGATACAATGGGATCTTACGAGCGGGATATATTTTATGCACGCGTTCATACATGAGACCTCGGTTTAAAGTCACAACTGAAGGACCAGAAGGGGACTGGAATCTGCACACATGTGAAGTCTGGAGACAAAATCTCTTCCAGCCTGACCGTCTGAGGTGGGCATCAAAGCCCATAGCTTGGAACACCAGTCTGATGCCTTACCCACCAGGCCCCGTGTCAACTGTAACAAACAGATCTTGAAAGACGTTAGTAGAGGAAACGCAGCAGCATTGTTTCCTGTCTTTTTGGTCAACGCAGTGAGAGAAAAACATTTTGAAAATGATGATGTTACAGACATTTGAAGGCAGTAACTGTGGAAAAAGTGATTTTTAGCGCTAGTAAATAGTCAGTCTGAGCACACCTGGGGGAGGAACGATTAACCCTTTAAACCCTTCCAAGTTTAGAGTCCAGACAGCCTCTCTCCTACCTGGCCAGTTGGGGCTGATTTGCTTAATCAGAAGGGGACTTCTTTCAAACCTAATATCTCTAAAATTCCTTTACTGGGCTGGTTATGATTTCATGCAGATACTGGGAAATGATTCTGTATTAAAGTATTACGATTTCACATGGCATTGTATACCTTCAGACCGTAGACGCTTTGACGACTCAAACATCATTTGTTATTTCATAACTCTGTTTTTCTTTGTTAGCATTAAAACACACTGATTGTTGTCATAATTCGGCTAAACTTAGCGGCGGCGTGTCTGTAAGACTGATAGAATGCATATCTGTAGGCTCATATACTGTTTTCAGTAAACAGGCTTCTTCTCCCAAATGATGCACAGCAAGAGACTCAGAATTTTTTTTTCAGTGGCATCCGAACAGCGTTTGGGTGTTGGGTTACCTGAATAAAAGGAAAGAGCGCTTTGCCCTCAGCACCACAAAAACTGTAGCTAGTTGTCATTATGACATGAACATTTTGACGCCAGAAGTCTTCCGTACAAAAGTCTGAGGCGAGCGAAGCAGCCATGCTGCAAAGGGATGAGTTGCCTGCTTTCTTCTCAGTCGTCCTGTGGATTGATGCTTTGTGGTTATTGCCTCGCTCCTTTAATTCCATGACTCGTTTTCGTCTGGCCAATGGCTTTCGATCTTTACGTTTTCCTTTCTTTTCCTTACTTGTTTTTTTTCCTTCATTCTTTCTTTATATCTTCATTTCTTTCACTCTTTCCGCCTGTCTTCGCTTTCTTTTTTTTTTTGTGTTGTTTTTCATTCTTTCTTTCTTTCTTTTTCTTTCTTTCCTTTCTTTCTTTCTTACTCTATGTTTTTCCTTGCTTTCTTTCCTTTCTTGCTTCATTCATTCTTCTTTCCCATGTTGTTTATTTTTCTTTTTTCGCTTAGATCTTTATTTTTTTCCCCTTTCCATTTTAAGAGAGACAAGGACAGAACGGGGATTGAGAGAGACAGACAGATAGATAGACAGATAGACAGACAACCAGACAGAGAGATAAAGGCAGCAGATGCACAGAGAAAACGGAGTGTGTACATTCCCAGCCTGTGTGTACTATTGTATACTGAATGTCTGTTCATTTTTTGTCGGCATCACTTCGAATTTGGGGCCTCATACAGGAAAAGCTCGAGGAAACCTGAATCGATAACCAACTATAGATCTCTTACAGCGATTTCCATCACTTCGGAATGTTTATCAGGCTCTTGATTGATTGCTTCCATCAATCAGTACATCAATCTGTCAATCAATCCACCAATTGCTACGCTGCGTATCAATCTTGATTATTTCTCCATTTGCTGCAGTGTGATATTCAAGAAAGCCTAATAAAACATCACAGAAGGAATTCACATCCGTGTCTGAACTGTTGGTAAGCTTTGGGAACCTCGGTCACCTTATGATGCAGAATCCACACTACAGAGTTCATCCTGAAACTCAGATTCCAATGACTGTGCTCTCTTGGGTCATTCAGTGGCAGTACTCTAGCACTTGTAAAGAGCGGTCTATAACCAGGGATAACCTTTGTCCTGATTATCATTCTGCAAAAAAAGACAGATGGCTCATTCTAGGTCTCCATCTATGGTATGATGTGTTTGCTTTTGCTTGTTGAGGTGATTCTTTGGGTTTCTTATCACAATAGATTAGCAAAGCTGTAGTCCAGTTCTGATCGTTGCATTCCGTGCCAGAGTGTCTGCTGTCCCATTTCCTTTAACACCTGCGTGTGTCCTGGGCAATACATCTATATCAGTCTCTCCGATGGAAGGTTGCCCATTACTTTATGCTAAGCAGGGCTTCCCGTTCCACTCTCCACGTTTTGAAATAGGTTCATGGAGTCAGTCAGTACCATGGGCAGGCAGTTGATTTTTAAACTGGTCTTGTGGATGAGAGCCAGTGGAGTGCTTGTGTCTGGACAGCTCGGCCATTTTGTTTCACTGTGTATCCCCAGCCTCACTTACCGTTGGTGACGGAACCATTAGTGTATATAACAATATATTCTTTTTTACTATTGGTGACTGAACCATCAGTGTATATAACAGTATCTTCTTTTACCTTCATGTGAATTTCTGTGTGTTTTGACTTCTAGCCATTTACAACAGTGTCTTCAAAGCTCTGGAGGTTTTGTAATTTGGTAGAGGTGTTTCGAGTGATCTGGATACTTTTCCCATTTCTTCTTGTCTTTGAGTTCTGCTAACTGGCACAAGCTTTGTCATCTGCCTGACTCATCCATTATTTTCCACGTCCTAGGCGAGTGCCTTTCGTTTCCTTGACAGCCACATTGGTGGGTTTTGCGCCTTTTCAAGTGCTCAAAAATATGCCTTCACTGTTGTAGCTTGTGTCTTGCCTGCATTACATGAAGGTTTCGACTGGTGTGCCCTTCATGGATCCCAAGATTTTGTAGGGTTGATGGACGATCCAGTTTCTTAACACCATTGAGCAATGTTATTCAACTGCTGCTGAACAGCTTCCATTCTGTGATGAGCATTCTTGGATGTTTTGTAGATCAGGCCATCATCTGTTAGTGTCAGTACTCGAGCAATTAAACATTGTATAAAAGAGGAGAGCGAGAAGAGCCCTGGGGTAATCCCATGGAGAGTTTATGATGTTTAGACGTCCAGTTTCCCAATCGGCAGATGACGGTTCACTCCTGGAGTGCTGCTGCAATTCATCGTGTAAGTATCCTGCTGACTCCATAGTCAAAGAGTTGCTGGGAAGCAAGAGGTGGATTTTGTTGTGTGTGCATCTTCCAGGTCTATTGTAACTGCCAGTGTTTCTTTCTTTCTATGGAATCAGATCACCTGTACTCTTTTTTTTCATTTCTGTCTTTGTATTTGATTGTCCTACTCTTGAAGGCCCAAGAGTTGAAACACTTGGCACCATGTTTGTTTTGGTGTGATTCAGAGTAGATTCTAGTCAGAGTACAGATTTGTTTAATTGTGATTCTGTGTAGACTCTAGTCAAAGTGACCTATTGGTAGTTTATTTTCTTCAATTCTTGACATTCTTTTTTTTTTTAAGTAAATGTGTGCTGGTGTGAATACAGCTTCTGAAAACGTGCCACACTACAGGTTTATAGAACATCCTGTCTCTTTAGTGATAACACAGATTGTTACGTAGTATATTTTGGACCACTTATGTTTTTGACGATTAACTGATAACGCAAATGTAAGAGAAAAGCGCATTTAGTCCAATTCCCCCTGAACATATTGGCATTGCCATCTTTGTTTTTTAATGTCTAACAGCCTACCACTAATGTTTCATGTTTCTAGATTTCTGGTATTACATACATACTCCTAACATACGGAACAGAAAGGGACGTTCATTGTGTGGGTCTCTTGTGCGAGATGCTCGCCTCTCTGTTGTGATAATCAGGCCAGCACAGGATGTTCGTGACTGCCTTCCTGGACATCCAGTCTTAAATTAATCAAGTCCCTCACGCACTGCCCTCACCTTCACCCCTCCCCTAATCCACCATAATCCATTTCAGTCACCAGCTTCCATCTCCTTGTCTCCATCCCTCACCTTCTCCAACCCAAACGACTGTACGGCAGGAATGTAGAAGAAAAATGTAATACTCAGCCAGGGGAGTTCTACCTCAAGCGATTCAGCGGGATACATAACATCTCAGGAACTCCTCGTGACCTGTGCAAGGCCGTCTGCTTCGTCTGGTCTGACCCATCCTCTGGAAGTGGGAAAGAGGGCTGTCACGTTTCCTTCTACACTGGCACGTGATGACTGGGGCTGACAAGATTTTCAGGGGAACGGGGACGAGGCGGGGAGAGTGGGCAGGGGGATGGAAGAGGTGGGAGAAGAGGAAGGTCAAAGGAAACGGGGTCATTCGTGCGACTGTGATGTCCATCTTTCATCTTGCCTTGGTGAAGGAGTATCTGGTTTGCTTGCACACATAATTGAACGTCTACGCAGGCCGTGCAAAGATGTGTCACTGTCTCTGTCTGTCTCTCTGTCTGACTGACGGGATGAAACACGTTCTCCGTAAACTTTTTTTTTCCTTGAGTTAATTGTTTTTGACTCTGCAAGCTGGTAATGTATGTGAAAACAAAATATGTGAATGTGTTTTCACATCAATATACTGTGCGTGTGTCACAAAAAAATGTGTGTGGGTATATGTTGTGTGTGTGCGTGTGTGTGTGTGTGTGAGTGTGTGTGTGT
>JADBJO010009389.1:40000-57500 GCA_016801955.1 Conus betulinus
CGGCTCTTGATGTACATGGTATTGTGTGGTGGCGTGGTAAGCCGCCATTGACTGTGGGGTGCGACCACTCCTTGTCTGCTGGTTTGTTGGCAGACTTCTGTGCCTGCTGAACAGAAAGATGAACAAACAGATTGCAATTATGAAGAGAGAGAGAGAGGGTGGGAGAGACGCGGAGAAGCACGCCTCTATCCTTGTGATGGTCTGTTGGCATGTTCTCAATCAGTGGAAGGGGTAGGTGAATGAATGAATGAATGCGCGCACAAAGTACAGCTAAGGACAGAATGTTTGAGATCGACGGGGCTGGGGGGGAGAGAGAGAGAGAGAGAGAGAGACATACCGAATGAATGCGTATGAGAAAACGCGAGCGAGCGAGCGAGCGAGAGAGAGAGAGAGAGAGAGAGAGAGAGAGAGAGAGAGAGAGAGAGAGAGAGAGAGAGAGAAAACAGAACTGGACAGAATTTTATTCAAAAAGGCCAAAGCCCCATCTGAAGGGGTATGAACAATGAGTATGAATATATGATACAAATGTGAATGATGCTTTCAACCCAGCATAAGCATGAGAACTAGATCAAATGCAAGGCTGAAAACAGGTTACCAACTTAGAAAGAAAAAATCATGAAAATTTTCTTGACAGACAGACAGACAGACAGAATGTTCATGACATTACCGACAGTTAGGTGGCTTTTTTTTTCTTTTTTTTTTTTTTTTTTGTATCTCTTTCTTGCCTGCTCGATTTGGGTTGCTTTGCATGAACGGAAGGGGCACTTGCTGTAAACTCGAATATCTTTAAAACGATTGCACTGGGAATCTCAAAAAAAAAAAAAATTCACACAGTTAATGCGAAATGACTGTGTGATAACACATTACAATTTCATATAATGTGATGTGGTTTTAGACTGTAGATGCCGCGACAAACTCGAACATCATGTTATTCTTTCATAATTCGTTTTCACTGTTGGCATGAAAAAGACACTGATCATTTAAATGATTCAGCGAAATTTAGCGTGCCTAGTAGAAAGATATTTCTGCGCCAGTTACTGTCCTTTCTTAAATTCAAATCCATAAGACTGTTTTGAGTGAATGGCTATTTCGTGCAAACCATGCTGAGTATTACGTTCAGTGGCACTTGGACAGCGTGTGGACGTGGGTTGAATCAGTGAAGGAAACGAGCGCTGTGACCATGTTCTACCCCCCTTCATTTGATCAGTAGATCAACCACAGAAAATATTGCTAGTTGTCATTCAGACACAGTTTGACACCAGCAGTCTTCCATACAGATGAGAGAGGCAGCCATGTTGCAAAGGGGACTACTAGTTGTCTGCTTTTTTTTCCCCAGTGGTAGAGTGAACTGGTGTTTTGTGGTCAGTGCCTCGCTTCCGTTGATTCCACGACCCCATCTTTTTTTTCAGGTCAGTGGCCTTCGTTTTGCCATCTTTTCCTTTGTTTTCTTCGCTTATTTATGCTTTCTTTCTTTCCGTATCTCCTTTATTTCTTCTTGTCTTTTTCCTTTTCTTCTTTTTTCTTCTTTTTTTTTCCCTTGCCATCTTTCTATTTATTGCTTTTATTCGTTTTTTTTTCCTGATTGCATTCATTCTTCCGTCTTTCTTTATTTCCTTTTCTTTCTTTTTTTTTTTTCTTTCCTATTTTTTCTTTACTCATTTCTTCCCCCTTCTCCTTCTTTTAGAGAGACAGAGAGAGGATGAAAGGAGAAAGAAGACAATAGACCGACAGACAGACAGAAATAAAGGCGGCGACACCGCATTGGGACATTTCTAGTCTCCGTTTGCTATGTATATTGGCAGTCTGGATAATTACCATGGGCATTACACTGAATTTCAGAAGGAATATCATTGAGACCTCATATGGGACGATCTCGAAGACACCAAAATTGCAAATTTACTACATATGTTGATGTGTTATATGTAATAAAACAATTTTTAAAAATCCCACCACTTCGGAATATTTGCTTAGTTCATAATTGATTGCTTCCATCAATCAATATAACAGTCTATCAATTAATCGACCAGTTAGGTCTCAGCTCTTTCTGCGTTTTCGGCAGTCTGATATACAGGCAAGCCGAAGAGAGGATCACACAAAGGAATGCACATCTCCTCTGAGCTGGTGGTAACATTTGGAACTGGCGCGGCCTCCTGGTGTAGACGCCAGACTACAGCGGAGTTCATCCTGGAACTGTCCGATGCTAGTGATTGGCACCGTCTTGGCTCATTCGGTTGCCAGCACTCCAGCACTCTGTGAACAGCCTTCCATAACCAGGTAAACCGTTGGTTCTGACCACCAGTCTGGAACAAGACGGAGTTGGTGGATCTAAAGTTTGCACATTATCAGCCACAGTTTCAGTTTCAGATTCATCAAGGAGCTGTCACTGCCTACGGACTACGTTACACCACATCCGCTAAGTTTCGAGACCACACCGCACATGATTGAAAGATGATGGATAAACGAATTAATGACTAAGATGAGAGAATTTAAGAAGAGGGTCTCATGGCCACGATTTAGGAGATGCCTGACCTACGCATTAGCCTAACGCGCAGGTCAGGCCTTGGGTGCCTACCTAACATTGGCTCTGAGTGCGTGTGTGTGTGTGTGTGTGTGTGTGTGTGTGTGTGTGTGTGTGTGTGTGTGTGTGTGTGTGTGTGTGTGTGTGTGTGTGTGTGTGTGTGTGTGTGTGTGTGTGTGTGTGTGTGTGTGTGTGTGTGTGTGTGTGTGTGTGTGTGTGTGTGTGTGTGTGTGTGTGTGTGTGTGACTATGTTTCTTTGATGCAATATCTTTTTCTCTTCAATGAACTGTTATTACTTTTAGTGAGTTGTACAAAACGATATCGTGTTTTTTCTTAAGGTTACTTCTTTTGGATTCATCCCTATTATTCCTATTCTTCATTATTCACTTTCTCTGTCATTCTATGAGCTTTCTGTTTCTATCCTCCATTTCAAAAAAATGAAAATGTGACTAATGCGAGAACACACTGTCTTTATTTGATTTTCCTGTTTTTGTTGTTATTGTTGCTACTGCTGCTACCATGGTTACATACAATACAGATAGACAGATAGAAGATAGAGATAGCATGCATACATACATATATACATATATGCATACATACATACATACATACATACATACATACATACATACATACATACATACACAAACATGCATACATACATACATACATACAGGGACATACATACATACATGCATACATGCATACATACATAGGTATGCATGCATATACATACGACATATATACAGACAAACAGACGTGTGTGTGTGTGTGTGTGTGTGTGTGCGCGCGTGTGTGCGTGTGCGTTCGCTGCGTGCGTGTGCGCGTTGTGTGTGTGTGTGTGTGTGTGTGTGTGTGTGTGTGTGTGTGTGTGTGTGTGCATACGTGCGTGCACGCGCGCGTGGGTGTCTGTGAGAGTGTGTGTGTACGTGTGTGTGTGTGTGTGTGTGTGTGTGTGTGTGTGTGTGTGTGTGTGTGTGTGTGTGTGTGTGTGTTACAATACGTATGATATAAAGCCTGGTCATTACTAGCTGAGTGCCACAACAAAAGAGTTATCTAATCACTCTGTAGTGTTGTCTTTTCGGGTGTACATTTGTTTGTGTGTGCGCACGTGAGTGTGTATGTGATTGTGTATGTGCGTGTGTGTGTGTGTGTGTTTCTGTGTGTGTGTGTGTGTGTGATGTGTGTGTGAGTGCATGTATGTACAGTGTGTGTAAATGTGTGTGTGTGTGTGTGTGTGTGTGTGTGTGTGTGTGTGTGTGTGTGTGTTTCTTAGTTTGTGTGTGCATGTATGAAACAGACATTCAGACAGATGGAGAGACCGGCAGAGAGAGAGTGAGATCGAGAGAAGGTGGGAGAGGGAAAGAAAGAAGCGGTGAGGTCATTTTGCTGATAGTCCAGCCGACCGCAAAGACAAACCGACAAAGAGAGAGTGAGACACGTTGAAAGACAGACAAGCAGACACAAAGATATAAAGAGTGCCAGAAACTAATGATTTTTAAGAGATAGAGGCTGACATGAAGATGACAGAGGGAAGCGGTAGCGAGGGTTACGAAACAGGGAGTGGCAAGTGAGTGTAAGATGGGATTTTGAAAACACTTTAAAAAAAAAAAAAAAAAAAAAAAAAAAAAAAAAAAAAAAAACAGAAATTGACAGATGAACTACAACTGACATTTGTTGTTGGACTTGGAGATATGTAACGAATGGCTGATTGGATTACTTTACATATGATTAGAAAGAGAGAGCACGTAAACATGAAGCACCAAAGTCTTTGAGGCAACAATCAATTCTCCCATGAAGTGAAAAAATAACTGGAAAATTTGGTTTTCCTGTATGAAATACTCATTACGTTGAGATCACTAATTAAAGTTCATCTGACAAAGAAATAAAAAGGCAAGCAGAAGGTAACTAGAGTCAATGATTCAGCGTCTGCACATTAGGTATTTGCAACTTCAGCAAACCCCTATAACCAGGGCAACAAACAAATCCCTCTTCTCTGACCTCTTTTACTGTGGACACTCCAGCAAAGAAGAGAGGTTGCTTAGCACCAGGGAATCGGGTCTAATCTGATCTATCTTCGGTACTTGGCCACGCAGACGTGATGCCCCCCACCCCCCTGCCCTCACCCCCACAGTGCCCAAGGTACACACTATGTCGTGACGTGGCGTGGTAAGATGCCATTAGCTGCAGATTGGAAACGCTCAGTATTCTGACGGTTCGCCGGCAGAACGCCGTGTATGCTTCCCAGTTAGATAAACAATTACATGACGTGTGGGAATGAGGCAGACAGAAATGTCTATAGGCTAGATGAACAATTACATGACGTGTGGGAATGAGGCAGAGAGGAGTGTCTGTAGACTAGATGAACAATTACATGACGTGTGGGAATGAGGCAGAGAGGAATGTCTGTAGACTAGATGAACAATTACATGACGTGTGGAATGAGGCAGGAGGAATGAGGCAGAGAATTACATGACGTGTGGGTGAGGCACTAGAATGTCTGTAGACTAGATGAACAATTACATGACGTGTGGGAATGAGGCAGAGAGGAATGTCTGTAGACTAGATGAACAATTACATGAACTGTGGGAATGAGGCAGAGAGGAATGTCCGTGGACTAGATGAACAATTACATGACGTGTGGGAATGAGGCAGACAGGAATGTCTGTAGACTTGTTATCATCTGTCATCACGCTTTGTATCTGTTGAAAGGTAGGCTGAACTACATAGATACAAAGAGCGATTATGGGCAGAATCAGTGAAGTAGATGGAAGGGGGTGCGGTTACACAGTGTGAGTGCATGTATGTGTACGAGAGAGGGAGAGGAGGGGGAAGAAGAGAGAGAGAGAGAGAGAGAGAGAGAGAGAGAGAGAGAGAGAGAGAGAGAGAGAGAGAGAGAGAGTAGAATTCTTCGGATGGTCTGTTGTCATGCTTCTATATCTCTGTTTAATGTTAAGGGACAAATGTATAGTGAAAAACAACTATGGAGAGAAAGACAGACAGACACAGACACAGAGAGAGTGAGAATCTTCCCTTTCTGGCTAGAAGTATAGGGCTTCCTTTATAATGAGCTACGCCATCAGACCACAAGATCCCCAGTACCCCCCCCCCCACCCCCACCCCTCTCCCCCACCCACCCCCATTCCTGTAATAGCCAGCAGCCTGGCGAACCTGATTGGAACTGAAATTATTTTTTCTGCAGCTGCTGCAGACAGATGACAGACCAGCCGAGGCAAAGGTTCGTGGACAGTTTTGTCGACTGGGTAGGTACTTCAATACATAAATGGCTTTGAGCACAAATAGGAACCACCTCTTGTCTTGGAAACGCTTCAGGTTTTCCTTATGCCACACGATTGTTGAGAAAACAGACCATACCGCAACAACGGCATTTCGAAACGACGTTTAGGGGGAAAAAAAAAAAAAGCTTCAAATAGGACTGTATCTGAGCCTCAAGGAACTATCTGCATTGCTCGGAACAGGTTTCAAAATTCAAAATAGACAACGACCAAGAACTCATTATAACATAGGAAATGAAATGACATAGTATTAGGTGCCACGCTCCAGTGTCAAATGCAGATTATTTCAAATTCATGACTGTAATGATGTAGCATGCGATATCATTTTACTATTACAACGGCACTTACCAAACATTTCCACGTTGATTTATTCTCATCATTTCTTTTACTCAGAACTGTCTTGTGTTTCTGTTCCTGTTGCGTTCTTCTTTTCAGTATTTGGTTTCTTTCCTTCTTTCTTTCATATTTTCTTTTTTTTTTTTTTTTTTTTTTCTTGCTTGCTTTCTTTCTCTCATACTTCCTTGAATTCTCACATTCCTTTTTTTTTTTCATTATTTACTTCTTCCTGACTTATTTCGTGCCATCTATCGTATTTTTTCTTTCTCCTTTTCTGCCTTCATTTTTTTTTTTTTTCCCTCATTTGTTTACTACTTTTTTTTTTTTGTTTCTTGCTGCCTTATTGATATACAGCTTTTTTCTCTCTGATTGAAAAAAAAAAAAAGCAATATGGTTGAACAAACTTTAAAATCGATGATCATCCAGATAATATTTTCGGAACTTTAATGTCACTCAGCCCCTTCTGCCTCTCCCATCAACCCCCTCTCCCCATGTACACTCCCACTCCCACTCCATCCCCATTCGAACTCCCCTTCCTCCTCCACCCCCTTCATTTTTTTCTTCTCGCTCCCTCTGAAAACAAGGGCATCAGAAAACCTGGGGTGACTGGACTTTTTGTTCTTTTAACCTGAATTGGACAGCTCTAGTGTCACAAACCAAGTGACCAAGATAAACCTCCCTCTCTCCACACCACGAACCACCCAACACCCATTAATATGCGCGGTCGCCATGTGCACACACACACAACACACACACACACACACACACACACACATATGCGCGCACGTACGCGCGCGCGCGCCACACACACACACACACACACACACACACACACACACACACACACACACACGCACGCACACGCACGCACACACGCACACACACACACACACACACACACACACACACACACACACACACACACACACACACACACACACACACACACAAGCGTCTTTCTTCATTCCTTAGATCTACCAGTTTTACGCCCCCGGTCTCTTCCTCTGTGAGCCGCCATGATGTCTTGACAGCAGTCTTCTTTTTACGTTATGGAGCCATGGCATTCCAGGCTGACAGGGATTGGAAAGGAAGAGCTGAGAGAGCTAGAAGTCGTCCGCTCCTCTTCTCGTCGACATGGTGATCATGGCGCTGTGCTCACTGGTTCGTGGCCTTCCATCCATCCCTAACACCAGCACCTCTCCCCTTCCTCCCCATCCGAACCCCATCTCTCCGGTCGTTCTTTCCACTTTCCACAACTTAACTCAGAACAATCTCCGAGTCTCTGGCCCTCGTCATTGCTATTTTACTTCTTTT
Organism: Conus betulinus; assembly: GCA_016801955.1. Classification (NCBI taxonomy): domain Eukaryota; kingdom Metazoa; phylum Mollusca; class Gastropoda; order Neogastropoda; family Conidae; genus Conus; species Conus betulinus. The sequence goes on from JADBJO010009389.1 coordinate 47,465, forward strand.
TTTCAGACATTAAAATTGTATTTTTCTCTCATTTCTTTTTGCTTTCATAAGACATTTGGCTTTTTGCTGGAGTCGGTGATTTTTTTAATTTCATTGTTTTTCTCTGTGGTTTGTCTTTGGTAAACAGAAATTAAAACAAAAATAGAATTACTGACCTGCCAAACGAAAGAACAAAGTAAGTACGAACAGTGGCTTATCTCTTCGATCTGGTTGCACACGGTTTGCTCCTAGATCGAGGAGGTAAAGGACTGTTCGTCTTCTGTTTCCCTTATTTTGAATGGTATTTGTCCTGCATGAAGAAGACCCAACATGTCGAAACGCATTGTGTCTCGTTTGTCATTTGTTGGTTACTTTATTTGGCTGCTCAAAAATTCTACTTTTGCTTTTGTGTTTTAATTTCCCATTGCAGTCACGCCACTTTGAAACCAATGAAAACTAGCAGAGACATAATTCGTTAAATCACCTAGGTCGATGATGGTCCAGGTGATTAAAAAAAAAACCACGGTCAACCTCTCTCTCTCTCTCTCTCTCTCTCTCTCTCTCTCTCTCTCTCTCTCTCTCTCTCTCTCTCTCTCTCTCTCTGTTTAGAAAGAAAGAAAGACAGAAAGAAAACGGGGATAGGGGGAAAGCAGAGAAGGCATGCAGATCGAAGCAAGTTTATGATTCAAGGTAAGTTTTAGTTTTAAATCCTTCTTTCACAGAGTGAATGATCAGTATAAAACGCTCACATCCTCAGACTAGGAACACTAGTTTGTAGCTGGAACTGTAGCACCCAAGACATGCTGCTTTTTTTTTTTTTTTTAAACACATGATTTCTTTCGTGGTTCTTTGAACTGCGTTGAGGACAACAGAAAGGGAGGTAACAAAGACTCACAAGATCCATCATGCAATTCCAATCCCGTAACCAGTTACATGGATACTATGGTTACATCTTAATGCCAACATTATATTTTCTTTTCTTACTGCACTTGTTACCTTGATTATTTGTCGTTTTTTAAAGCGTGATAAAAAAAAAGAGTGTGTGTCACAAGTCATCCTCATCAGTTACGTCAGTTATCAAGGCAACTCTTGCCTTTCATCGATCAACCTATAACCAATCACGTGAACACTATGGCTATATTTTAATGTCAAAATCATATTTCCCCTTTTTTACTGCATCTGTCACCTTGATTATCTGTCAGTTACAAAACGTGACAAAGAGCATGCTACATGCGTTTCTGAGCCACCCTCATCAGTGACGTCAGTTACGAAGGCAACTTTGGCCTTTCATCAGTCAAGCTGTGTTTGGTCTTGTAGCTAACATCAGAGCAACAGGCCGAAACTTTTTCCCCAGTCAGCACAACTTTCTGCTGGTGCTATTTCAGACAGGAGACTTAGGATTCCAATAAAGGGGGGATTGTTTGGGGGATCTCTGCCATAACTGTTTGATGACTGAGCGATGTGGTGGTGGACATATCAGCCTCTCTCGGGGCTAGTGTTGAAGAGGGCAGCGCCTGTCTCCTCACGTGCACACACTGCTTCCCCTTCCCCATCTCTCTACAGAGGGACGGGTGGCCAAGTGCGGCTTGGGTAGACGGGGTGGGTGGGTCAAGCTAGGGCAGCGCACTGGATAACCACGCTCACCCCTCTGCTTAACCTTTTTTTAACACCAGAGCAGCCACGTTAGCGTGGATTTCTGCACCAGTCTTGGTGATGTTTACTATTCATTTCTTCCTCGGCCTGAACTTGAGACACTCATCATTACAGATTTTTTTTTTTTTGAGGTTTTTTTTTTTTTTGCGAATACAGCTGCTTTCAATCTCACCATTAGGTAGAGCCGCATACCGTTTTCAAGGAGGATGTCGCATCACGACTCCAGTGTGCATGTGTTTTAGTTTTCTGTGACTCGTTCCACCGCCATCTGTTGGCCTACTCTTCTCCCAAAGAGGGCATGGGATTACACCAGCTGGCAAGAATTCCCATCTTGCACCGAATTCGTGATGATACGTGATTGCTCTGTCTTCGTGTTCATTGTCCTGAATGTTGTTTATCTGGTCTGAAGAAGACCTAAGAGGTCCAAACGCGTCTATTGTCTTGTAATATGTTTGCCCCTCTTATCTGGGAGATTTACGTTAAATACCTTTTAAGCTCAGCTTGCAAGTTTTATTGTATGTATGTGTTCACTCAAGGGCGTGAGTTTACGCTGTCAACGAAAGGACGAGAAGAGGGCTTGAATCTGCAAACATGTTCATAACTTCTCAGACAAAATCTCTGTCAGACCGGCTGTCTGGAATGGAAATCAAAGCCCGGACCTGTGAACGAATAAAGAGTCTGGTGCCTTACGGCCCGGGCCTCGTGTCTGCTGTAAGACCAACAGATCAGGGAAGACGCTATCAGAAAAAGAGCGAAAATAACCGTTTCCTTTTTTCCTCTTGCCAAAGTGGCGAAAGAATATTGATTCAACGATAATGATTTTACGGACAATCGACGACAGTTGCTGTAAAAAAAAAAAAAAAGTAAATAAATAAATAAGCGACTAAGAAACGGCTAGTGCTGTAAAATCCTACATTTCAGAAGATCTGGAGGAGAAACTGTTAACCCTGTCAACCATTCAACGTTTACAGTCTGCGCAGCTTCTTCTGCTGGGCCAGTTTTGGGTTGATTTGCATAAATGGTAGGGATCCTTCATTTAAACTCCGATATCTCAAAAAAAAATAGTTTACTGAGAAACAAACTGTTTCATACGATTACTGGCCCAAAAACTTCGTGTTATATAGTAACATGTTATGTAACATGACGTCCCTTAGACTTTTCATGCATTGTATTTTATTCTTCGCTCGACACTTTTTCAGCAAAAACTCAGCCAAACAAAACAAGTTATCTCCCTTTCATAGTAGTATCAATTTATATCTAAAATGCGCAAAGGCTTGTGCATTGTTTTGACTCATCGGACTCATTTGCCCGAACGTTGTGATGTTCGGTAGCACCCAGACAGTGTTTGGGCGTAGATTGAATGAGGTAAGGGGACAAGTGCTCTGACTACTGTGCGGCCACATCGCTTCCGATCAGCGGATCCTCTACAAAGAAGGTCGCTGCTTGTCAACCCAACACAGACTTGGGAAACTAGCAGTCTTTCGTAGGCAGTCCGTGGTGAGAGAAGCAGCCATGCCGCAAAGGGATGAGTGTGTCTGCTGTATGTAGATTGGTACGTTGTGTTTATTGCCCCACTTCCCTTCAATCCCCGAACCATTTCTTTTTCAGCAAAATTGCGCTTTTTCCCCTTTGCTTGTGTTTCTTCTTTCTTCTTCTTCTTCTTCTTTCTTCTTCTCTCTCATTTTTCGCCAGTCCTTTCTTCCTTAATTCATTCTTTCAACTGGCCTCTCCTCTCTCTCTCTCTCTCTCTCTCTCTCTCTCTCTCTCTCTCTCTCTCTCTCTCTCTCTCTCTCTCTCTCTCTCTCTCTTCTCTCTCTCTCTCTCTCTCTTCTTTCTTCTTCTTCTTCTTCTTTACTGAGAGAGACACAAAGCTAAAAAAAAAATTAGAGAGAGAGTAGCGGAGGGAGGGAGAGAAGGAAAGATGGAGAGACAGACAACCAGGCAGACAGAGTCAAAGGCAGCAACAGACGAACAGGGACAGAGCGTATACATTTCCACCCTATGTTTACTATGTATATTGGCTGTCTGGTCAACTCCCATGGGCATCAAATCGAATTCCAGAAGGCATCTCATTGGAGCTTCATGCATAAAAACTTTGAGAAACTCTAAAAAAAACTGATATAAAACCTATATATATATGCTCATCTGCTACATGCGACAGAACACACCCCCCCCCACACACACACACACACACACACACACACACACACACACACACACACACACACACACACACACACACACACATCTCAAAATGTCTCTTAATTGATTGCTTCCATCCATCAATATATCAGTCAAAACATTCATCGATCAATTACCATACTAATGCGCGACCTTTTGTCGTCATGTTCTACAGAATGATGATCAGGGAAGAGAAAGGAAGCGTCATGAAAGGACTTTTAACTCCCGCGTTCAAGCTTGTTAAGCGTTTCAATCTGGCGTCGCTTCAAGCTTGTTAAGCGTTTCAATCTGGCGTCGCTTCAAGCTTGTTAAGCGTTTCAATCTGGTGTCGCTTCAAGCTTGTTAAGCGTTTCAATCTGGCGTCGCTTCAAGCTTGTTAAGCGTTTCAATCTGGCGTCGCTTCAAGCTTGTTAAGCGTTTCAGTCTGGCGTCGCTTCCTAGCTCAGAGCCCCAATTGCAGAGAACAGCATCCTGGTACAGTTGCATGTCGATGATTGTCCTGTCCTGGCCCATGCAGAGCGAGCATTCCAGAACTCTGTGAACAGCTTTCTAACACCAGCTGAAACTTTGTCCCGGCCATGAATGTGAAATAAAGTCTGGTTTGTCACATACAAACGGGATGAAAGTGGCAGAGCACCGAACATTAGAACAGAAATAAACCCAGACGCTGTGTATCATACGCCAAAGCATAAAACTTTGCATTCGAATATCCAGCGGTAAACAGAACACACAGATATGAATGGTGAACAAATGCCGATGGGGAAAAAAAGAAAAGGATAAGAAAGAGATGGAAAAAAATAGACGGATGGAGGCCACACTTGGAGAAAAAAAAAAACGTAGCAAAGTAGGAGGTTGGAGGCAAAAAGAAATGAAAAATAGAGAGGAAAAAAAGTTAAACCGGTTTTTAAAATGAAATAAAGTCTGAGTTGATTGATCCAAAGTGTGCATGTGCCAACCACAGTTTACTATGACACAAACTCAATATCGTTGAACAGTTCACCTACCCATGTGGTGTGATCTGCAGTAATACAGCTATGGACATGACCAGTCTCTCGGCAAGACTTTAACAGCTCCGTCACTCGCCTCCTTCTCCTTTTTTTTTTTCTTCTCTGTCGCCATCACATCTGGAAACCGATGGTCAGGATGAAACAGGTGCTTCAGCTTACGTCCTCAGCAGCCTCGTGCAGTTTCTCATGTGGAGTGGTGGACATTGTCCATGTCTCCTCCCTCAGTCCCAGGAGGACCCCACAACCTTGGAGAATGTGTTTCGTCGTCTGTCTGCTTTTTTTTTTTTTTTCAAAACAGCAAAGACTGCAACAAGCCAGTGTGGACAAACCAGTCACTGGCCTTCGAAATGTCCTCCGTGTTTAGAAAACAGGTCCAAACTGGAACAAGTTTCTCTCTCTCTCTCTCTCTCTCTCTCTCTCTCTCTCTCTCTCTCTCTCTCTCTCTCCACCCAAACATGTTTTATTCACGTAACCTTTAGACAAACAAAAAAGAAAACCCTCTGCCAACAGACTAATCAGAAGAACGTGGTTTACAACGTCACGTCACAGCACTGTTTGCCCTGAATGTTAAGAGCCTCTCTACTTCATAGGAATGTTGGTGGAGAAAAAGTCAAAGTGCGTGGATTATTTTTCCCGTCACCCCGACGCTAATGGCTTATCCTAAGTGCGCACAGGCGGGTATGATGTTGACTCTATCACTGTATGCAAGTGGTCGAATGTTTCTTTGTTCATATGTTGTTTTGAGTGGTATTTAGATTTCAGAGTTCATTACAGTGACTTTATAATGGGCTTTATAATGAACGCTAAAAAAAAAGCAAAGAATGTTTGCCTCTTAAAACACTCCGAGTTTACCAGAATTAATTACAATAGCTGATCCCAAGAACTTTACTATGAACACTCAAAAAACAGTGATTATGCCTCTAAAACATTTCAATTTTACCAGAATTAATTACAGCGACTGATCCCACGAGCTTATAATGAACGCTGAAAAGAACAATGAATATCTGCCTCTCAAACACTCCAGTTGCTACTATCACGATGTTTCTACTGGTTGTTTCACTATATTGCTGTTTTTCTCTGTTGTCTAATTTATCGATAGTGCTTCAGTTAACGCAGGGTGGGTCAAATTTCTGGGAATACATTTCATCTATCAAGACATCTCCTCTCTCTCTCTCTCTCTCTCTCTCTCTCTCTCTCTCTCTCTCTCTCTCTCTCTCTCATATATCTATTTGTTCTTTTGACCTTCAAACAGACAAAGAAGCCTGCCAACAGACTATCACAAGATCACGTGTTTGAATCCCGCAGTTTATAGCAACTGACCCACGCCACACTGTTGGTATCTGGAGCACTGTGGAGACTGCGGCGTCTTCGTGGCCAAGGGCAGGGGTGTTGTGCAGGGTCCCCAGTTGTAAACAACCTCTCTGCCTCACTAAAGCGTGGGCGGATAAAGAGATCAAAGAGCAGGGATTTCTTCGATGCCAGAAGCATAGACCTGGGGTGATGATGTTGAACCATTCACTGTACACAAATAATCAAAAGTGTTATTGCTATTGCTGTTGTTGTTCTTTTACACGGCACTGTGTTCTGATGCCACCGTCTTTCCCTGAAGGCCTCGTCTGATTTTATGTACAAACGTACAAGCCATGTTGGATGACCCTTATTTCTGAGATTCTAATTTATATGTGTCCTCTCTCTCTCTCTCTCTCTCTCTCTCTCTCTCTCTCTCTCTCTCTGAGCCAAGCAGCTTATTATACTGCAGCACAGCACTGTGTGTATCCAGATCACTATGGAGAACTTCACGTTGTTGTCAGAGCAGTTCTTTCTCCTCGAGAAGGAGAGGTGATAAAAACACGTTCTCTTCTCTTTGAGAATCTTATCGGAATAAAAGGTCGAGGAGCAGGGATTTGTACATCCCCAAGTCAATAAAGTCCTGTATCTCATTAATATCAAAGTCTGGTGGATGTTGCAGCACTGGCTACATAAAAGAGGTCAAATGCTTGTTTGTTTTGTTGGTTCTGTTTCGGTTTGTTTCTTTGTTTCGTTTGCCTGTTTGTTTGGTTATTTGTTTGTTTTTTTTTTCGTTTTGTTTGTTTGTTTGTTTTCTCACACTAATTTCTATGACTAACGCCGACACTTTCATATTTTTTAATGGAGTCAGTAACTCTTGGATGAAAAAAAAGTCAAATTTGATGTGTACAACAGGTCATGTTTGCATCTTTTGTGAGGATGTTGTCGAACGCTTTTGTTAGTTGTCTCTACAAATCTAAGCACATGTCTAGTTGACATGATAAACGAATTTCTTTTTATTTTGAGTGCATCATTTTCCTGTCTGTCGGTCTGCCTGTCTGTCTGTCTGTCTGTCTGTCTGCCTGACTCTCTCTCTCTCTCTCTCTCTCTCTCTCTCTCTCTCTCTCTCTTTCTTTCTTCAGTCTGTTTGTGTTAACTTAACCTTTAACCAAAAAGAAGCCTGCCAATAGACCATCAGAAGTATTATGGCTTACCACGCCACATCACAACACTGTATCCAGAGCACGGCGGACGCTGTAGGTCTTCGTGGTCGAGGGCAGTATATTGTGCAGACACCGTAGTAGTGATAAAAAAAAAACCTCTCTCCTTTACTGGAGTTTTGGCGGGAGAAAAGGTCAAACAGTAGGATTTTTTTTTCGTTGCCGAGGAGGTAATGTTTTGCTCCCCGGGGCGTAGGCGTGGGTGTGATGAAACTGAATCATTCACTGAACGCAAATGGTCAAATGTTTCTCTCTTTATATAGTATTTGGTCTTGTTTGTCGGGGCGTTTATATCATTGAATGGCCAGCTGTTTTGTTTTGGAGTTGTTTGATGGGGTTTCTTGGTCTTTTTTTTGGGGGGGGAAGGGTTTTGTGGGGTTTTTTTTTTTTTGTTTTGTTTTGTTTTGTTTAGGGGGTGGGTTTGGGGGATGGGGTTGTTGGTTTGTTTGTTGGTTTCTTTGTTTTGTTTTGTTTTTTTGTGTTTTTTGTTTTTTTTTTGTTTTGTTTGTTTTTTGCTTGAGTGATCGATTGTTTCTTTGATTTCTTACTGAAAATTTGACGACTGACACAAACAGTTTTAATGAATACTAAATAGCGTTATAACTTTCTACCTAAAACAAAAAAAACTCGTACTTAAATTTCAGGAGATCTCTACTACTTATGTCTTGATACAGCTGCATTTCTATTGTCTATCGCATCGACAACTCTGCAGCCAAGGTCCGATAGGTAACATTTCTGAGATTCCAATTATCTATCAGCACATCTTTCAGCATCACCCTCCCTCTTCACCTCTTCTCTCTCTCTCTCTCTCTCTCTCTCTCTCTCTCTCTCTCTCTCTCTCTTCTTCTTCTTCTTCTTCTTCTTCTTCTTCTTCCATTTATTCACTTAACCTTTCAGCAGACAAAGAAAACCAGACGACAGACTTCTAGAAGACCACACGGGTATCCAGCCCTAATAGTAGAAGCTTACCACGCCACACCACAACACTGCATCTGGAGCAGTGTAAAGATTTTCACAGTCTTCGTCTTGCCCTGGTCAAGGTTAGTCCATTGTACAGATTCCCTGGTTGTAAACAACTTCTCTTCTTCACTGGAGTGTTGGCGGTAGAAAAAGGTCAAACAGCAGGGATTTGTTCGTTGCCATGGCAGTAATGCTTTGTCCCAGATGCGTAGACCTGGGTGAAGATGCTCGATCATTCACTGGACACAAACGGTCAAAAGTCTCTTTTTGTTTACATGTTGTTTGTTTTCTCGTTCTTTCTTAGTTTATCTCTGCTGGTTTTTGGTTGGCCGGTTGGTTTGATTGTTTATCTGTATTTGTTTATGTCTTTGATTGCATATTTTGCTGTTTCTTTCTTGGGCTTACGGGATGAATTTTGTAGACTGATGCTGAAACTTTGACGATGAATTCGTAAGGGAGCATTGAAACATCTGCCTCAGAGACAATACTTTTTTACTAACACAAACTCTCTTATAGTTACGTTCTGGTTCTACTAATCTTCTATTGTCTAATTTCAAAAGGCATTTAAATGACTCTGCCGAACAACGTGAATCAACAACGAATCACAAGACAAAAGACGACGCGCTTCGACCTCCTAGGTCTTCTTTGGGCGAGATCAACAACACTCAGGACAACGGAAACCATATCTCTTGCCTGAAGAAGACCTAAGAGGTCCAAACGCGTCGTGTATTATCGTGCGATTCGTTTGTCCACGTTGTTAGGCAGAGTCATTGAAATACTTTTTGAAATTTGTTCAGAATTCCGCCTGCAGCCTGCAGTACCTCACTTTGCTAGTAACTTACATGGTTTTTTTTTTTCTTCACATGCCTAAAACCAATGTAAAACAGGTCATTTTTCTCAAACTACAATTTATCGGTTAAGACATTTTTCAACCTTCCCCACCTTTCTCCCTCTCCTTCTCCCCTATCCCTACCTTCCCTTGTCTCTCTCTCTCTCTCTCTCTCTCTCTCTCTCTCTCTCTCTCTCTCTTTCTTCTTATAGTTTGCAAGTTGACTAGTGTATTCACTTTTTCCTCTTTGTTGCCATATTGACTTGTGTGTTGTTCATGTGCTTTTTTTTTTTCCTCAGGGCTGGGTGGAAAAAAAACATGCGCGATTTGCTTATCTCATTACCCTGGTAAAATAAAAATTTCGTTCGTTCGTTCGTTCTCTCTCTCTCTCTCTCCCTCTCTCTCTCTCTCCCCACCCTCTCCCCCCCCCCCCCCCCCCCCCTCTCTCTCTCTCTCTCTCTCTCTCTCTCTCTCTCGCTCTCTCTCTCTCTCATATTCGTTCACTTAACCTTTTGAACTCACAGAGAAGCCTGCCAAAAGACTACCAGAAGATCACGAGGTTTCCCAGCTCACAATCAACAGCGGCTGACCATACTGTGGGTATCGCGAGCACTATGGAGAAATCAAAGTCTTCAAGGTCAAGGCCAGTGTAGTCCTTGGTTGTCATTGCCCTCTCGTCTTCACTGGAGGGTTGAAGGGAGAACAGGTCAAAGTTCAAAGGTCCATTGCCATAGTGTTAATGCTATGCCCTCCAGGTGTAGATTTTATTGACTCATTCACTGTACACACATGGGCAAGTATTTCTGCGTTTTTATGTTGCTCTCGTTTGTTTATGTGTTTTCTTTTGCTTATTTCAGTGGTTGCTCAACTAGTTGGCTGATAATTGCTCTCTCTCTCTCTCTCTCTCTCTCTCTCTCTCT
>JADBJO010009389.1:60000-65000 GCA_016801955.1 Conus betulinus
AGCTGTTGGGTTTGTGGGTTTGTAGTTTTTATTGTTTCTATTCGTTGAGTTCCCTCACTGTCTCTCTCTCTCTCTCTCTCTCTCTCTCTCTCTCTCTCTCTCTCTCTCTCTCAAAGTCAAAGTGAGATTAAATGAATTAGGACTGGGATATACGTGAGTTAACCAGTGTGTCGGAAACAAGACTGCATTTTTAAAAATACTTCGTACCAGGTTTATCGATTGCAGATGGCAAGAATGGGATGCTCATATTCAAGATAGTAGTAGATTTGATTAATACAGACACTTCTGTCCTTGACATTGTATATTAACCTACTTATCTCTACACAAATGGACTGCCATTTACAGTACACAATGACAAGATTTAGATTCGGATTGTCGGATATTGACTTTCATCGATATCGTTATCGTAAAGAGTGTACAGAGATTGAACTTGTTTGTCCTTTATGTAAAGAGGCTTGGGAGAACGAGGTTCATTTTGTGTTTTGCTGCCCTGCCTTGGAAACACTTAGAAGCCAGTTATCCCATCAAAATATCATAGACACCCTTCTGCATTCTAGGCTTATCTTACTGGTCACTGCTGCTCGCGAAGATATTATAAGACAAGTTGCCATTTATTTACATAAGGCGTTCCAAATCCGCTCATTTTGCTGTGCGTCATTGATGTCTTTCTCCTTTCCTTTGTGCTGAATGTTCCATTTCTTGTATTCAGGTGATTTGTGTTCTCTTTTTAGTTGCATTACGTGTATCATTCTTGTATTCATTCATTGCATGTATACACCACCCCCTTCAAAAGGGGCTATGGCCTTTTTGAATAAACTATCCGCATCCACATCCGCATCTCTCTCTCTCTCTCTCTCTCTCTCTCTCTGTCAAACACACACACACACACACACACACACACACACACACACACACACACACACACACACACACACACACGCAAGCAAGCAAAAAGGTTACATCACACTTTACTTGGCACGACTCTCCAGAAACACATTGGTGGATCACGTGACTGCTGTGTTTCCAGTCTTCCTATTTTCAGACCCCTGTGCACTGGACTTGGCCTCAAGTTCATCTCTTTCTTCGTTTGTCAGTGTCTTGTTTTTACCACGACACAACTTTTCTGGTATGAGAACATGTGGGTCACGGGCGGAGGGGAGACTCATGGGTCTACAAGCAACATACACACTGGGTGTGGCCCTGAGACTTCCATGGAGTTTGATCAGCAGACGGGTTTCTTTGGCAATAGATAGTGAGCCTTCTCTCAGACAGGCAATCTACATTGTGATTATTAGGTGCTTGGGGGACCTCTCCCGCCTTCCCCCCCCTCTCTCTCTCTCTCTTTCTCTCTCTCTCTCTCTCATATGTACACAACGTGTGTGTGTGTGTGTGTGTGTGTGTGTGTGTGTGTGTGTGTGTGTGTGTGTGTGTGTGTCTGTGTCTGTGTGTGTATGTGTGTGTATGTGTGTGTCTGAGTGTGTGTGTGTGTGTGTGTGTGTGTGTGTGTGTGTGTGTGTGTGTGTGCGCGTGTGTGTGTGTGTGTGTCTGTGTGTATGTGTGTGTGTGTGTGTGTGTGTGTGTGTGTGTGTGTATCTGTGTTGTGTGTCTATGTGTTGTGTGTGTGTGTGTGTGTGTGTGTGTGTGTGTGTGTGTGTGTGTGTGTGTCCTTCATTTTCCTGGCTATCTGTTGTGTTGTCTTAGACAAGAAAGGAGAGAACATTATTTTGTATAGGCAAAAAAAAATCATCAAAGAAAAGAAGAGTAAATGTCACATTAGTATCAAAGACACTACAGATGCAACTTAATCCAGATAATGAAAACGGAAACTGCCCTTGAATGATACACCCCATGTCACAGAGAAATAAGCAATTGTTTTAACCTCTTTAAGGAAGTCTTAGAGTGAACAGGCGAAATTTAATCGCGGTGGGGACGCGATATTCTTTTTTACACATTTTGGAAAATTAGCAACAGATCTTTAACTGACTTCATTCTCAACGTTATGGTTTAGTTCTTTTAACTATGTAGAATACCATCTGGCGAGATTAAGACGTCAGTCCGTGCGTGCGTGTGTGTGTGTGTGTGCGTGTGTGTGTGTGTGTGTGTGTGTGCGCGCGCGCGCGCGTGTGTGTGTGTGTGTGTGTGTGTGTGTGTGTGTGCGTTCAACTTGACTTAACTCCGATCTGCCCACACAGAGCAATTTCACTTCTCTGCCATCACCATCAACCGACATACCCCGCCCCCGCCTCCCCCTCCCCCCCCCCCCCCCCCCCTCACCACTCCAATATTGTCTCTTTCTTTGTTCTTTGAAGCAAAACAAAAGCTAGAAAGCTAAAGTAGGCCTGCATTACACATCAGTTAGAGAACAGTTTGGAGCTGCAACACTGACCACCAGATTTGCCAGTACAACTGGAAGAGACACAGACATAGTCGCAAAGACACCTTCTCCGCTCTCTCTCTCTCCTCTCTGTCTTCTTCTCTACTCCTCTCTCCTTTCCCAATCTCCTCCTTCCCCTCCCCTCCCCTTTCACCACTATCTTCTCTTTGCCCTCTCCTCTGTCTGTCCTCTGATGGCATTGTCACCACACTGTGACCTCGCTCTGTCACTGCCATCCCTCGCTCCGTGCCTGCGACAGAACAGCCTTGCCCTTAATGCCATTGGCTGGAACAGCAAGACCAGAGCAGACAAGGAATTGCTCTTTGCATTCAGCTACTTCCGACGACTCCCATTTCTTCTTCTCTACTTCCTCTCTCCGTTTCCCCTCTTCTTCTTCTTCTTCCTGCTGTCATTCAACCTCCATTATCTCTTTCTTCAATTCCAACTCTTTTTTTTTTATTCTGTTGTGTATTTGTCTGTTGTTGTACTTTGTCTTCTTCAACTTTTTCCTCTTCTGTTTCTCCTTCTCCCCTTTTTCTTCGTTTTCCTCCACTTCCTCTTCCTCCTCCTTCTCCTCCCCCTCCTCTCTGTTTACCTCGTTCCTCTTATTTTGACAATTTTTCTTATACACTTTTTTTTTCTTCTTTGTTTCTTTTTCTTCACCTGTTCCACTTTTTCTCCACTCTTTCCACTCTCTTTGTTCTTTTCAATATTGGAGATGTATCATTAAGCTGGTAAAGGCCACTACAGTGTGTCCTCTCTCTCTCTGTCTCTGTCTCTCTCTCTCTCTCTCTCTCTCTCTCTCTCTCTCTCTCTCTCTCTCTCTCTCTCTCTCTCTCTGTTGCAATTTTCCTCTGTGGCAGAAGTGGACTGCTGTCTTCAAGAAGATCGAGCGGTTCACTGCAGTACAAGGCTGCCCATTCTCTGTTCAACATCAGAATCGTGTTGGCTTCGTCCCCCCCCCCCCCCCCCCCCACCCCACCCCTCCCCTCCCCACCAGCTAAACAATTCAACAAAGGTCAATCGTGTGTCTCTGAAGGTTCACGTTTTGCGTTGTGGCTAAAGAGGCATGCAGGTAGTGTGGTTCAGGGGGGGAGCTGTTACATTACACCCTACTGAATCCTTTCAGTGCAGACAAGATGACCTCAAGTCTGTTGGATAGGCTGCTGACGGCTTCACTGTTTTCATGACATGGCTGGAACTATATCGAATCGCTGTTGTCGTGACAGAGGTACAGGCGGTCAGAGAGTTTCGTTAAAAGATGTTCTAAAGATTCATACCATACAGTACAGTGCAGCTAAGAGAAAAGCATTTCGATGCAGTCCTACTGAAGGAGTGGGAGGGTGTTGGCGAATAGAATAGATTCCAACAAGGTGGCCACAATCAACAGGGAACAATTTGTTTTGAGTCAGAGTAGAAGAACACACATGATACACTCCATGGAATTATACAAGTGACGCAGTTTGTATATACAACTGTACAAAAAAAAGCAACAAAATAAAAAGATTACAGAAAGGAGAGATTAAGAAAGGTATGGGAATAAGCAGCGAGGTGTCCTTCAGATTCTGAGTCATGCCTGTTCAACTGGAGCACATTGACGGTGATGTGTGTTAAACATCACTACAGACCAGGCCTATATCCAAAGTATTGCGAGTTTGATTCAGTTGGAAATATAGCAGACTTCTGAATCAAACGTTCATTTAGACCTACACCGTGTGATAACCTACAGATTCCAGCAAATCACCTCCATACAGAATTCCCCTGGCATCGTCAGCATCGATCACATCGTGTTCCATCTTCACCAGTGGCGGGAGCAGCCTCCGGAATGAGATGGTCTGGTGAACAGTGGTAGTTGTCCTCCAGCCCTCTGGCTGTACAGTCAATCCCTCGAGGATCGTCCCTTGCTTTGCGGGCTAAATCCCCTGTCTTCGAAGCGTATTAGCCACTGTTGAGGTCGACTGGGTGATGGATCTTCCACTATCGGCTTGCTGGTCGCACACAAGATCCCCGGGGATTTTCTGGATCATTCCACCAACCACTGTCGCCTAATCAACAGTCACTGTTGTCTGAGTGCTCAAATCCCTCACCCCAGTTTCCGTTTCGTGGTACCTTCCCCTCAGTATTTACCTTACCGCCTACGGGGTGGTGGGGAGGTGGGGGTGGTGGAGAGAGAGGGGAAGGGAGAGGCAGATATTTTAGGAATGCGGAGAGCATGGCCAAAACGGTACAAACTGAAAGGACAAGCCAGAAGAGTAAACAGGGGTTCCTTTTACTGCCTCACGAGGTGAAGAGTAGGTAGAAAGACCAAACGTTGGTGGGTCCAGTTTCTGCGGTTATTCTATCCTTTTATTCTAGAACTGAATATGTGAAACAGAAATTTGATATACCCTGTGGATAGCACTGTCTTTTACATCGATTCTCAACTTGTTCAGTAAGCATACATGCGTGCAGGCAAACACATACTGCAATAAACCCGTCAAATAACACATGTACTAGGCACGTCTGATCAGGCTGTGGTTTAACTGACAAGTCAAACCATGATGTTTAAAGCCCAGCCGAAAACTGAGGCCACATGAGGGATGCTGCTTACCTGTCACCCTGCAGTCCTGGCCTGCCCTCAGTATTC
>JADBJO010009389.1:77500-84265 GCA_016801955.1 Conus betulinus
TTCGCCAATCGCCCCACATCTCCAGGAGCCGTCCCCCGGCGACACAGGCTAGGCCCGCCGTCACCCACATGGCTGGAAGGTTGTCTGCGCCGCCCTGCCAAGGGTTAAACAAAAAAGAATTTAAAAGCACCCCAGATCAGCCAGTGAATGGCAGAAAAGTAAAACAGGAAGAAAGTGTGCTAAGGAAATAAGTTGCTGAAAAACTAAAACCATTACATAAACAATATAAAATGTAGCAAAAAATCTTTGAGCCTATGCTTGAGGATCCATTCGAGGATGCAAGAAAAGTAAAAAAAAAAATGTCCAAGAGTCTGAGTGGTAAGCTCCGCTGTTTGATAGCCCAAGCATTGTCAGCAGCGAAGAATTGTGCAGAGCAGCCTTAACTTGGATCTACCAAGAGATGCAATCTCCTACTGACTTGACCAAACAATATTATGTTGAACAATTCGGCAATGGAGGAAAGCAAGTTCATACTAACAATCTTCACACACACACACACACACACACACACACACACACACACACACACACACACACACACACACACACACACGTGTGTGTGTGTGTAGAGAGAGAGAGAGAGAGAGAGAGAGAGAGAGAGAGAGAGAGAGAGAACGCTTGCTCGCGATAAAAGCGAGCGCGTTGGGACAAGCGCTTGAAATGTTGCTCCAAATTTGCTTGTGCCGCACAAAAAGCACGCTCGCTTTATCGCCTGCGATTTGAAGCGACGCTTGGAAAGCGTCAAGAATCAAAAGTTAATTCTTTCTCGCGAGCAAGCGTGTTCCGGATGACTCACCTGAGTGTGATAACTAGACGCTCCTCTGGCATAATTGGTTGTTGGTGAAAGTTGCACCAGTTCTTTGTGTTATCTTTGGTTCAATTCTTTCTAAGATGTACTTGAATGTCTCTTGGCTCATTCTCAAGTAGGAATGAAAACGAGAAGGGCTCCTTTTAAGCAAAGGAAACAATTTATGGTATTCACTTTCCATTCGCCTCCTTTGATTAATCTCATGAACGCCCACTCTTTTGCGTTTTCCTAGGATAATTTTCGGCAGAACACTGTCCAGCAACAAAAGTTCGTCTTCTTCACTTGAATCCGCCATACTGCCAAATGACCTAGCTCTACCAGTCGAGAGCGCGCTGTACAATCTTTCTCTTTGTGCACCTCAACGCCAAGCAAGCGCTTTCTTTACAAGCGCACGCTGTGACACCTTCACGATGAACCTGAAACCGAACCTTCTCCCTCTTCCTCCTCCTGTCCGTCCATCTCCTCCTTTTTTTTCTTATTCTTTCTCTCCTCCTACTCCTCCTTCTCCTCCTCGTCCTCCTCCGCCTCCTCCCACCTCCTACCTTCTCCTCCCCCTCCACCATCACCACCACCTCCAAATCCTCCTTTTCCTCCTGCTCCTCTTCCTCCTCCTCAAGCTCCTCCTCCTCATCCTTCTTCTTTGTCTTCTTCTGTTCTTCTTCTTCTTTTCCTTCTCTCCTCTTCCTCCTTTCCTCCATCTCCTTCTCCTCCTCTTACTCTTCCTCATGCTCGTTTTCCTCCCTCTTTTCCTCGTTCTGGTTTTCCTCCTTTTTGTTTTTTGTCGTTTTTTTTTTTTGTTTTGTTTTGTTTTGTTTTTTTGGGGGAGGGAGGAAGGGGAGTCATCAGTTCCATGTCTTTTTTTTTTCTCTAACTCCTTCTCTGTTTCTTCCTTTCCAATAATGGAGATGTATCGTTAAGCCGCTGAAGGCTACTTCAATGTTTTTTGTTTTTCTTTCTCTTTCTGTTGCAGCTTATTCTTGGTCACAGATTCGGGCTGCTGTCCTCCAGAAGATCGAGAGCTTCGCCACAGTACGACACCACCCAATTTTCTGTTCACCATGGGTGTGGTGCTGGCTTTCTCCCCTCAAGAGCTGAACACAGGACAATCATGTGTCTCTGAAGAGCTGAACACAGGACCACCGTGTGTCTCTGAAGAGCTGAACACAGGACCACCGTGTGTCTCTGAAGAGCTGAACACAGGACAACCGTGTGTCTCTGAAGAGCTGACACCAGGACCACCGTGTGTCTCTGAAGAGCTGAACACAGGACAACCGTGTGTCTCTGAAGAGTTGTACACAGGACCACCGTGTGTCTCTGAAGAGTTGTACACAGGACCACCGTGTGTCTCTGAAGAGCTGAACACAGGACCACCGTGTGTCTCTGAAGAGCTGAACACAGGACCACCGTGTGTCTCTGAAGAGCTGAACACAGGACCACCGTGTGTCTCTGAAGAGCTGAACACAGGACAACCGTGTGTCTCTGAAGAGTTGTACACAGGACCACTGTGTGTCTCTGAAGAGTTGTACACAGGACCACCGTGTGTCTCTGAAGAGCTGAACACAGGACCACCGTGTGTCTCTGAAGAGCTGAACACAGGACCACCGTGTGTCTCTGAAGAGCTGAACACAGGACCACCGTGTGTCTCTGAAGAGCTGAACACAGGACCACCGTGTGTGTCTCTGAAGAGCTGAACACAGGACAACCGTGTGTCTCTGAAGATTGTGTACACAGGACCACCGTGTGTCTCTGAAGAGTTGTACACAGGACCACCGTGTGTCTCTGAAGAGCTGAACACAGGACCACCGTGTGTCTCTGAAGAGCTGAACACAGGACCACCGTGTGTCTCTGAAGAGCTGAACACAGGACCACCGTGTGTCTCTGAAGAGCTGAACACAGGACAACCGTGTGTCTCTGAAGAGCTGTACACAGGACCACCGTGTGTCTCTGAAGAGTTGTACACAGGGACCACCGTGTGTCTCTGAAGAGCTGAACACAGGACCACGTGTGTCTCTGAAGAGCTGAACACAGGACCACCGTGTGTCTCTGAAGAGCTGAACACAGGACCACCGTGTGTCTCTGAAGAGCTGTACACAGGACCACCGTGTGTCTCTGAAGAGCTGAACACAGGACCACCGTGTGTCTCTGAAGAGCTGAACACAGGACCACCGTGTGTCTCTGAAGAGCTGAACACAGGACCACCGTGTGTCTCTGAAGAGTTGTACACAGGACCACCGTGTGTCTCTGAAGAGCTGAACACAGGACCACCGTGTGTCTCTGAGAGCTGAACACAGGACCACCGTGTATCTCTGAAGAGCTGAACTCAGGACAACCGTCTGTCTCTGAAGAACTGAACACAGGACAACAGTGTGTCTCTGAAGAGCTGAACTCAGGACAACCGTCTGTCTCTGAAGAACTGAATACAGGACAACCGTGTGTCTCTGAAGGTCAACTTTTCATGTTTTGACTGAAGAGAATTGGAGATGGTGTGACTGATGGGTGAACTACTATTTAAAACTATGCAGAATTTTTTTTAATGTAAGCAAAATGATCTTCACAATCTGTTGCATATTCTGTTATTTACTACATTAGCGCCAAACGCTTGTAATTGTGACAGTAGTTGTTAGACTACTACATAAAATCTGCATCATTATTTTCGATACATACAAAATCATCTATACTATCTGTTGCATATTCTGTTGTTAACCACATTTGCGTCAAACGCTTGAAATTATAACACAGTAGTTGGATCCCAATCTGGTTATCATTGTCATGGCTTGAGTAGGGGAGATAAGAGATACTCGTGAAAAACAATGCTTTAAACATTCATACTGTGTTCACAAACGAATTGTAAACCTAAGTATAAAACTTTTCCCCTTTATTGCCGCTGGGTAGAGGGGAAGGTGGGGGAGGAGGGAAGATATTAAAAAAATGAATTACAACAGGGGGTTACACCCAACGCGAAACAGAGCTGTAAAATAAGTTAGTAGGCACGTACAATACACCCTTGGAATTATACTAGTCACGCAATGTGCGTATACAATTGTATACAATTATCATTAACGACAAAGAAAAAAAGATAACAGAGGCGACAAACTGGGAAAATCATGGAAACATAAATATATGAAGGCGTCTGGAAGATACCTGATCCTATCCTGTTCAATAGGAAGACATTTATGGTGATGTATGAATAAACAAACGCTACAGGCAAGGCATATTCAAAGTATGGCGAGTTTCATTCGATTGTAAACCCCGTGGACTTCTGACTAAACATCTCTTCAGGCCTGTATCCTGACCCACCACCGCATTTGAAGAATCACCTCCATGCAGAATTCCCCTGGCATCGCCAGCATCGATCATGTCGTGTTCCATCTGCACCTGCGGCAGGAGAGCCCCCGGAATGAGATGGTCTGGTGAACAGTGGTAGTTGTCCTCCAGCCCTCTGACTGTACAGTCAATCCCTAGGGGATCTTCCCTTGCTTTGCGGGCCAGATCCCCTGTCTTCAAAGCGTGTTAGCCACTGTTGAGGTCGACTGGGTGATGGATCTTCCACTATTGGCTTGCTGGTCGCAGACAAGATCCCCGGGATTTTCTGGATCATTCCACCAACCACTGTCGCCTAATCAACAGTCACTGTTGTCTGAGTGCTCAAATCCCTCACCCCAGTTTCCGTTTCGTGGTACCTTCCCCTCAGTATTTACCTTACCGCCTACGGGTGGTGGGAAAGTGGGTGAAGGGGGTGGGGGGAATGGGGATAGGGGTAGAAGGGGAGGGGGTGTTTGGGAGTGTGGAGGGCATGGCCAAAACAGTAGAAAACTGAAAGACAAGTAAGAAAAGTGGGCCAGGAGTTTCTTTTGCTGTCTCACTTGATGAAGAGTAGGTAGAAAAAGCAGTAGCTGGTAGGACTACCTCCTGATATCATTTAGTCATCCTTCTAGAATTTAAATAACTGTGTGAATTGAAACGATGTGTTATGTGGATAGGACTGTGATTCAGACTGATTCTGGATTTGTTCAATAAGTATCCATTTTGCCTTTCTGTTTCAGTTCACCATGACAGTTGTACTGTATATTGTACTACATATTGTATAACCTAACGGCTACAACAGATTTTTTCGCTGTGAGAAAGCTGGGTCATAGTATCTCACTCCATCCGCTCTTTCCTCCCACCTTGTACTACCCCCCACTCTCACCCACCCGTCCCGTCTACGTTTGCCTCACCTCCAGCCCACTCCACCTCCCCCTCCCCACTCTCCAGTCCCTCCCAACCAACACAACCGTTCCTCCCTATTTTCAATTTGTAAATGTTTACATATCAATGACTTTTTAACAGAATTTATTTTCAGACAATTCGCATGTGACCCTGGGGTCTGGACCTCTGTATTATATATGTACAAAGTCTCGACTCAAAGACTGGCAAACAGAACACCCATCTTGAGAAAGAGAGAGAGAGAGAGAGAGAGACTCAGACAAAGCTCGAGCCAGGGACCTGTCCTGACAGTTGCATTCTTGATGCCCATGGTTTCTCCGCCGGGAGACAAGTCCACCCTTTTAAATTATTCACGTGAATTTTGAGTTTGACCAGATAAACAGGCAATATCGCTAGGCTATAACACACACACACGCACACGCACGCACGCACACACACACACACACACACACACACACACACACACACACACACACACACACACACACACACACACACACACACACACACACACACACACACACACACACACACCACTGTGCAGTGATTTGTACATATAACAGGATGGAAAATGATACTGTTTCTTAAGATTATAGAACGACATGGACTAACCACAGACTGCAGTTGTATGAAATTACATGGGCTAACTGATTATTTTCATACTTCACGCTTTTGGATGTGAATCTGCCTCTACTGCAACGTTAGTGAAAGGGTGTGTGGAACAGAAGAGACAAAAGTTGTCGATTTTCTTGTCTTTGTTGGGGATTTTTTCGCTTCTTTTTTTTTTAGGTTCATGATATCATTGAAGTTTTTAAGTAACATGTCGATTTGATTCGTACTGTGTTCTTACATACTTTTTTGTTTAAAAAAAGACCTTCGAATGAGACTAATCATTGAGGTTCGGTGTGTAAACGCACGCATCTTGTCTTGCACACACGGAAAATCCCATCATCAGCTAAACTAATCTAACAGGCCAGGTTGACTGTTGGTATTGGCGATTCGGAGACACATAGCATGCACCAAAGGAATGAAAACCTGAATGGCTGGCAGAGCCTGAACGACTGACAGAACCCGAATGACTGGCAGATCCTGAATGACTGGCAGAACCTGAATGACTGACAGACTGAATGACTGGCAGATCCTGAATGACTGCCATTGCCTGAACGACTGACAGAACACGAATGACTGGCAGAAACCCGAATGACTGGCAGATCCTGAATGACTGGCAGATCCTGAATGACTGACAGATCCTGAATGACTGACAGATCCTGAATGACTGACAGATCCTGAATGACTGACAGATCCTGAATGACTGACAGATCCTGAATGACTGACAGATCCTGAATGACTGACAGATCCTGAATGACTGCCATTGCCTGAATGACTGACAGATCCTGAATGACTGCCATTGCCTGAATGACTGGCAGAGCCTGAATGACTGGCAGAACCTGAATGACTGACAGACTGAATGACTGACAGACTGACAGACTGAATGACTGGCAGAACCTAAATGACAGACAGACAGAACCTGAATGACTGACTGAGCCTGAACGACTGACAGAGCCTGAATGACTGACAGAACCTGAATGACTGACTGAGCCTGAACGACTGACAGAGCCTGAATGACTGCAGAACCGGAATGACTGACAGAACCTGAATGACTGGCAGAATCTGAAAGACTCACAGATCCTGAATGACTGACAGACTGAATGACTGACAGATCCTGAACGACTGACAGAGCCTGAATGACT
>JADBJO010009390.1:0-5000 GCA_016801955.1 Conus betulinus
GGGGGAGGAGGAAGCAGGCGCGAAACGCCTGCCACACAAAAAATCCAATGCAACCTGTCTGACGGCAGGACGCTGGCTATTTGTAGCAAATCACCACAGGACGTTACGATCGAGATTCTGTTTGATACATTAATCATATGCCCAGAAGCGAACGAGCAGAGCGATTGGCGCACGCGTGCGCGAAAAGGGGAAGCGAAAGGACTCGGGGAGGGGGAGCCAAGGAAAAGATTAGGGAGACAGTGAGAGGTGGGAGGGGAGTTGGAGGGAGGAGAAATAGGGGTGTTGGCGGGAGAAGGGATAGGAGAGAGTTGAGATAGAGAGAGGGGGAGAGAGAGAGGAGAGAGAGAGAGAAGGGGGAGAGAGCGAGCGAGAGAGAGAGAGAGGAGAATAAATAATTCAAGATCTCAAACTGTTATTCCTATGTGTACTGGCTTACTCTAAGCAGAGGGACAGACAAACGAACACAACGGACGTTTAAAAAAAAAAATAGAAAAGTGATATGATTGATGTTCATGATATATACTATAGATTATATTATATATATATATTATATATATAGAGAGAGAGAGAGAGAGAGGAAGAGAGAGAGAGAGAGGAGAGAGAGAGAGAGAGAACAGATGTAAAAGAAGAAGAAGAACAAAGAACAACCAACGACAAAGTTATGAACGACAACAGTTGTGTAGTAGTAATAGCAGCAGCAGCAGCAGCAGCAGCAGCAGCGACAGCAGTAGTAGTAGTAGTAGTAGTTAGCCACAGCAGCAGCAAAGCAGTAGTAGTAGTAGTAGCAGTAGCAGAAGCAGCAGCAGTAGCAGTAGTAGTAGTAGTAGCAGTTCTTGTTGTCATTGTAGTATTAGGAGGGAGGAGTAGAGGCTGTGTTTGAAGGAGGAGTAGGAGTAGTAACAGTAGTAGTCCTAATGAGTATATACAAAAATAATAATATAATAAAAAAAAAATCATACCACACTATCACTCCCCCCCCCCCCCCTTCCCACCCCAAAGTTTGCTTAAAAAAAAAAAAAAAAAAATGCGTTGAATTTTTTGTTGAACTGTCGAAATCTTTACAAGGAGGGGCGACAACTGGCAAGTGTATGTAGCACAAAATACATCTATACAAAACTGGAATTGCATTCTGCTCTGTAAACAAACAAATACAAAAAAAAAGGAACAAACAAACCAAACTTAAACAATACTGATCATAAACCCTTCCCTGTCCAGAAACATCACAATTGATAATTGTCTTCTGCACTGACAATAATACACACAATGAACATGCTCATTGCATAAATATATTTCATCATAATGATGTAATTACAGCTGATTCTCTAAAGCTTACAAAAAAAAAAAAACAAAAACAAAAAAAAAAAAAAAAAAACAACAAGATCGGTGCAATTTTGTAGTGAATAGAGGCCGGGTTTGATGACAAAGAATCGAATAAAGAATCTTCTGTAATGAGGTAAAAGTGTAACATGCAGAACATAATTCGCCTATGGTCCTCAATAAACTGCTTGGTGTTGCAATGGCTGCACGAAATGTTCAATTATAAACAAAGCTTGCGCTTATGTCTTAGAGTGAAGAAAACAGTGGGAGATAGCATTCATATCTGCAGTGGTAGATCATTCTACCTAACTAACAATATTATTATGTGCTTGAGTGGGTGAGTGGGGAATAATAAATGCTTCTCAATCTGAGCCTTCAGCAAGTTTATAGTCTCCAAGTCTTATAGTTTATAGTCTCCAAAGAGGGAGACAATCTCCAGTGGGGAGGAAACTCACTAACATATAACTCCTGGTCAGATTACCGGTATTTCGAAACATGATTGTCTGTCCTCAGTGACCGCGGAAAGTGGTAACTTGACTCCTCTGCCTTTCTGTTTTTAAGAAAAATGCTATCCAAAAAAAAAGGCAGAAAAAAAGAGGAGGCTGGAGGAGAGAGAGAGAGAGAGAGAGAGAGAGGAGAGAGAGAGAGAGAGAGAGAGAGAGAGAGGGCTTGTGAAATTTTTCGATTACAATAACACCCAATAATAATAAAATAAAAAAAATGCCCCTGATTTTGTTTGTAGGTGTTATAATACACACATCTTGCGGTGTTCCAAAGATGTTCAGATGACTGGAGAAAGGGAAACGTGAACGAAAGAATCAAATCATAGACATTCTTCGGCATCCCATGAACCGAAAATCGGATTTGACAAGAAAGGCGTGAACAGAAAAGCGATAAGAAATAAGAAAAGACAACAGCAGACGCTGACGACTCAGAATGAGATCGACAAAGCAAAGAATGTGTTTAGACAAGAGAGAAAAGGCACACATGCAAAAGGGAAAAAGCCCAAAAACAAAAACCAAGAGGATGAAAGGAAGGACAATAGGGAGAGGGTGGTGATTGAGGAATGTGACAGGGAAAATAAAAAAAAGAGAAGTAGAACAATAAGACTCAAACTGCAAAAAAAAAAAAAAAAAAAAAAAAAAAAAAAACAGAAGCAAATAGGAACAGGACAAAAGAGAAGTGAGAGGTGAGAGAGAGAGAGAGAGAGAGAGAGAGAGAGTGAGAGAGAGAGATCTATCCATTTGTCTCTTTTCTCTCGTGTCTCTCTGTCTGTCTCTGTCTGTCTGCCTGCCTGTCTGTCTGTCTGTCTGTCTGTCTCTCTCTCTCTCTCTCTCTCTCTCTCTCTCTCTCTCTCTCTCTCTCTCTCCTTTCCACTTTTCTTTGCCCTGTTCCTAATTGCTTCTGATTTTGCCGCTTGAATCTTATTGAGCTCATGAGAGAGAGAGAGAGAGAGAGAGAGAGGAGATGAGAGAGAGAGAGAGAGAGAGAGAGAGAGAGAGAGAGAGAGAGAGAGATCTATATTTGTCTACCTATCTATCCATCCATCCATCTCTCTCTCTTTCGCTGTCTCTCTCTCTAATATATTATATGCATAGATACACACACATACGCGCGTGTGTGTGCGTACGTGCACGGATGCATTCGTGCATGCGTCAGTATGTACGTGCGTGCGTATGCGCGAGCGCGCGTGCTCACACGTATGTGTGTGTGTGTGTGTGTGTGTGTGTGTGTGTGTGTGTGTGTGTGTGTGTGTGTGTGTGTGTGCGCGCGCGCGCGCGCGCGCGCGCGCGCGCACGTGTGTGTGTGTGTGTGTGTGTGTGTGTGTGTGTGTGTGTGTGTGTGTGTGTGTGTGTGTGTGTGTGTTGTGACATTACATGATTAAGAAGGAAATGTGTAGCTCTCGAATAAAATTTTCAAACTCTCTTTCCTGGAAACGACTATATATCAGTCGTTTTCTTCGTAAATACCTTCATCGGTCACCTTCTAACCGACACACACACACAAAAGTTTAAAATGACATTTGACTTTATGCCCCAGTATCATGCTAACCTCAGTTTCAAACACACCGAGATCTCTTACTCCTTCTTCCGCGGCCATCATCCATACTTCCTCATTGCTTCCATATTTCCCTCTTCTAGCCCCCCTCCCCCCCCCCCCCGCCCTTGCCACGCCCCGCCCTTGCCCACCTACACCCTCATTGACGATGTTACGCTTCCTGTCCTCCCCCTCTATTCCCCCTGTCTCCATGCTGGCTGTGAGTCAAAGTGGTGACATTCAAGGAGACTGTCGTCGAATGGACGTGACCATCACTTGTCTTCGTGTATGTTCGATATTAGTGGACACTTGTGGTTTCTGTGTAGGTTCGATATAAGTGGACACATATGTGGTTCTATATCTTCTTTCTTGGCTTGGCTTCGTAGACGAAGATTATTGAGGGGTTTGTCCACATCGGTTGCAGGCGCGCTGATGGCTGATGAGTCCTATGTTGGACAGGCATGATCTGCCACAGCAGCCACAGGTCAGCGTCGGGTCCGGTGGTTCTTGAGCTGCTGCAGCCTGGCGTGCTTTCCTCCTTTGCCTCTTTTCTCGGAGACTTTCTCTGCGGGAGGCTTCAAACTAGGATGCAGCCTTGTGAATGGTGCTTCTCCAGGCGCATGGTCGGCAGCGAGGTCTGACCCACTGGCGGTGGTCGATGTGACAGGTACTGAGGCTTTTCTTCAGATTGTCTTTGTAGCGCTTTTTAGGCGCTCCTCTATCACGATGGCCAGTGGACAACTCCCCGCAGAGGACAATTTTTGCAGGCGGTGATCCTCCATCCTCCTGCAGACGTGCCCTGCCCAGCGCAGTTGGGACTTCAGCAGTAGAGCCTCTATACTTGAGACCCCGCTCTTTCGAGGACTTCGACGTTGGTGGTAAAGTCACTCCAATGGATGTTGAGAATTGTGCGGAGGCAGCGCTGGAAGCGTTGGAAGCAGGTGGTGACGGTAAAGGACCCACGACTCTGAGCCGTACAAGAGTGTGTGGTCAGTACGACTGCACGAAACACGCTGATCTTGGTGCTTTGCTTCAGATGCCGGTTGTTCCACACTCATTTGTAGAGTCTTCCGAATGCACTGTTTGCTTTGGCCAGTCTGTTGTCAATGTCCTTATCAAGCTTGGCATCTGAAGAGATGGTGCACCCCAGATAGCTGAACTGGTGGACTGTGTTCAGCTCTGTCTGGCCAACTGTGATGTGAGGAGAGTGAAACTCTGTTCGGGGTGCAGGCTGGTGCAGGGCTTCTGTCTTTTTCAGGCTAATTTCCAGTCCAAAGAGCTGTGCAGCCTCTGCAAAGCAGGAAATTAGCTTTTGTAGAGCTGCTTCTGTGTGGAACAACAAGGGCAGCATCGTCGTCTGCGAAATGGGGCTCTTGGATCATCCAGTTGCTCCAGCGTGTTTGTGTGGGCCTGTAGTCGTCGCCGCAGGTTGAACAGACTGCCATCAGTGCGGTAGCGAATGTAGACGCCGTCTTCGTCTTCAAGGTCTTCTAGGGCCTGCTGGAGCATCATGTTAAAAAAGATGCTGAAGAGTGTCGGAGCTAGAACACAGCCCTGCTTGACGCCGTTTGAGATGGAGAATAATATAATATTTCTATATAACTTCGATGTAGGTGGAGACATGTGTGGTTTCTATGCATGTTCGA
>JADBJO010009390.1:10000-12500 GCA_016801955.1 Conus betulinus
TCACTCGGAAAAATGGACCATCAAAGCCCGTCTTGAAAATAGAACCTTTTGTCTTGCTGCCCAGAGACAGCAAGCTTCCGCTGATGGAGCCTCGTTAGTAGAACACGGCTGACTCTGATGCCGGTCCCTTGGCATCAAATGGAGATCTACTATTTGTAGTTCTATGCCATTCTCACCATCAAGCGCTCAAAAAGAAATTCTAACGGCACCCCAACTCAGCCACGGTTGAAATGCTAAACGAAAAAAAAAAAAAAAAACACCCGTAAAGAAATAGAATGTATAAAATAAAAGCAATGGCTAAGGGATAATAAATCTACAGAAAAAAAATTGCGTCGATGTTTCAGCATCCGTTTAAAGATACAAGAGAAATGAAAAAGGTGCAAAGAGAAAACATGACCATTTCTATTGTTTAATAACTCAAGCGTCGTCAGTCGCATTATGCCGGCAGCAGCTCAGACTTGTGCAGTGCCAACTAGCACGGTGGTTAGCGTCACAGATTCCCGACTTTGGAGGCTTTGAGTTCGTTTCCCATCAGAACCGTTTATATTTGTGCAATTTCTCGGCCAGGGACCAGCTTTTTACCTAGAACTGGGCTGGCATAAGGGTCGATTGGGACGATTGGACCAAAAAGCCCTGTTTCCATCCACATAATGGATACTTCTCCTGGACAGAAATGCAGTTCTTTGTATTGTTTTAGTTCTCTGTTATTCCTAATACCATGTGGTAAAAGGTTAAAAAAAAAAAAACCTGCATGGTGAACACTGTCTTTCACATCGGGTAAAGCTTCAAAAAAGATAGTTTAACAAGAGAGATGGATCAGGAACATGAAGTGTGATGCAACACACATTTTCAGAACACACACACACAAAAGATATATTGTTTGTGAAGAATACTGTGTGCAGGAAGTGCGAGGAGAGAATGTCTTTCATCCTAGATACTGAAAAACTGAAAACAAACAAACAGACAAAATACGTAAGAAATGAATACCAGGGTTTTGTAGGAATAGCAGTGCATAGTCTAGCATAGTGCAGCAAGAAAGAGAGAGAGAGAGAGAGAGAGAGAGAGAGAGAGAGAGAGTATAATAAACCAACCAATAAATTCCAAGGATAAGTAACTGAGCACCAGTCCAGCAACTTACAGAGCAGCTTGGTGTTGCAATGACCGCAAGAAATTCTGAATTATAACCAAAGCTTGCTCTTATGTCTCAGATTGAAGAAAGAGGAGGGAGATCAGCATTCAAATCTGTGGTGGTAGATCATTCTGCCTAACTAACAGTTTGTGTTTGAGTGGGTGAATGGGGAATAATAAATGCTTCTCAAAATGAGCCTTCAGCAGGCTTAAAGTCTCCAAGGGGGAGACAATCTCCAGTGGGGAGGAAACTCATTAACATCTCATTCCTGGTCAGATATCGGTATTTCGAAACCTGGTTATTTTCTCCTCAGTGACCGCGGAAAGTGGTAACTTAACTCCTCTGCCTTTTCAGTTTTAAGCAGAATGCTATCCCAGAAAAAGGCTGGTGTGCAATACCGTCGTATGGCTGTTGAATTAAAAAAAAAGAACAACCAAAAGTGCCACCTAAGAAGCAAAAGAAGACCAATATAGAGCAAAACAAGCTACATTTCCTTGTGAAAAGTAGAACATATAAAAAGATGACTTCTTAAGACACAAGTGCTGAGGACCAGTTCTTGGAATGAATCCACAAGGGACTGAATTACAATAAACTAATGGATTCCAAAGATTATATATATATATATATATATATATATATATATATATATATATATATATATATATATATATATATATACATATATATATATATATATATATATATATATATATAATATAAATCGCATTTCCTTTTATATACCAATGCAAGTGTCATAAATCTCATTTCCTTTATATATACCATATATATATATATATATATATATATATATTATATATATATATATATATTATATATATTATATATATATATATATATATAAAGGAAATGAGAGCTTATGACACTTGCATTGGTATATGAAAGGAATGCGATTTGTCACTGAAACATCAAATTTCAATCACGCTTAATATTTACGTTAATGGAAGAAGCATGTGAAGCCCAATATCTGAAAACAAAACAAAACAAAACAAAACAAAAAAAAAACCAACGACTTTACAAAAAAGGGACAAATAATAAATATACGTATAAACTAAAACACCGTCTTTCGGTCTGAAATTTACCAACGGTATTCGTTCGATTTTCGGTGAAACGTGACTGATAAATATCTAAACAGATACATCAAGTGATCCCTCTATCAGGCAAACACGATTCCGTGAAACATAAACAACAAATCGGGATTCACTGAAACACTATCTGAGAAAAAGTACACTGACTGAAATAGGTATTTGATAAAACGTGACTTGCTCACACTCTAATGCATTGACTGACTTTGCATTGACAGCCATACCCGCGCCAGCAACTGGATGACAGGCGATGCTAACTCCATGTATC
>JADBJO010009390.1:20000-25000 GCA_016801955.1 Conus betulinus
AAAAAAGAGATGGATGTGGAATGGGATAATTACGTAGAAAACGAAGAAAAAAAAAAAGAGGACAAGTTAAATATGAAAGAAAAATAACGGGGGTGAGGGGGTTTGGGTACAATAGAGGTATTAATAAGATCCTAGAACAAAATTACAAAAAAACATTGAATCGCCACGTTCTTTTGGTGATCGTAAACTAATTAATGAAAGAAAATTGCACTTCCAGATTATTAGGCCTGTATTTCGCCCATCCTTTCGCGGACAAGGACACTAGAAACCCAGCGACTGAATAAAATGGACAGTCCGAAAAAAAAAAATGAACAGTCGGTGTAGGACAAATGCAAGTGAAAAAGGAATCGGCCATTGAGGCGCATTTGTTTAGTACGCCTGCGAGGTTGTTGTAGTCCGGCTTGTCTAAAGATTTGATACTGCCCAAATGGACACATAGATACTCAGCTAGCCATTTGATCTATCCAAACAATGTGATTTTTTGAAACATTGTTCTGGGTATGTAGCCGATCAAAGTAGATGCGTTGTTTGAGCGAGTTGCGTGTCCCTTCTATATACTACTGCCCCCCCCCCCCCCCCCCCCCGTCCCCCCAGATTCAGATTCAGATTCAGATTCTCTCTATGTCTCTCTCTCTCTCTCCTCTCTCTCTCTCTCTCTCTCACACACATCACACACACACACACACACACACACACACACACACACACACACCACACCACACTCTCTCTCTCTCTCTCTCTCTCTCTCTCTCTCTCTCTCTCTCTTCTCCTGCATTTGGCGCAGTAGAGTAGGTACACAACATACCTTGAGCTGCAGGACATCTCGAGCTGAATTGTGAGTGTCTCGCACTGATGTCAGTGGTGAAACGACGTCGATTTTATCACATGCTCCCTACAGATGACATTGTGTTTTCTTGGTAAATCGGCGGAGGAAGCATGGATGGCATCAGAAGGTTCTGTAGGCTATTTCAGTTCCCTTTTCCTTGCTTCATCCTGCTGCTTTTTATGTAAGGTGGAGATGAGGGTTGGCAGTGTTGTTGGGTGATGATGAAACGGACCCTAATCTTAAGAGCTTGAGGCCTGTGCGCAAAAATCTCATTGCGTGAATGCTGCTGTCTCTTTTGATGGTTTGGTACCCTCTGCGCCAGAAGTGCTCGGAGATCTCTCGGCAGTGAAAGGTGCAGTTTTCGTCCGTTGGGCATAGCCGGCAGGCGTGCAGCATCTGGTTGAAATGTATGCTATATAGCCGGCAGGCGTGCAGCATCTGCCTGAAATGTATGCTATATAGCCAGCAGGCGTGCAGCATCTGGCTGAAATGTATGCTATATAGCCAGCAGGCGTGCAGCATCTGGCTGAAATGTATGCTATATAGCCAGCAGGCGTGCAAAATCTGGCTGAAATGTATGCTATATAGCCAGCAGGCGTGCAAAATCTGGCTGAAATGTATGCTATATAGCCAGCAGGCTTGCAAAATCTGGCTGAAATGTATGCTATATAGCCAGCAGGCGTGCAAAATCTGGCTGAAATGTATGCTATATAGCCGGCAGGCGTGCCGCATCTGGCTGAAATGTATGCTATATAGCCGGCAGGCGTGCAGCATCTGGCTGAAATGTATGCTATATAGCCAGCAGGCGTGCCGCATCTGGCTGAAATGTATGCTATATAGCCGGCAGGCGTGCAGCATCTGCCTGAAATGTATGCTATATAGCCAGCAGGCGTGCCGCATCTGGCTGAAATGTATGCTATATAGTCGGCAGGCGTGCAGCATCTGCCTGAAATGTATGCTATATAGCCAGCAGGCGTGCAGCATCTGGCTGAAATGTATGCTATATAGTCGGCAGGTGTGCAGCATCTGGCTGAAATGTATGCTATATTTCCACGAATTGGGACGGCGGGATAAAGCATGAAGGCATGCGCGGACGCCGGTAGCTTTTGTGTGCAGATCTGCCCGGAGGAAGCCTTTCTTCAGGATGATGTTGATGTCCTGGAAGGGAATGGCTATGAATGATGACTGGAAGGTGAACGTGACTGTTTGGTGGAATGTTTTATTATTTTTCATGGTGGCGGTCGTGGTGGCGGTGGTGGCGGTGGTGGTGATGGAGGCGGTGGGTGGTGGTGTGGAATGTGTTTATGAAGTTAATGAACTGATAAGTTCTTCTTGAGCTTTCATCTACAGCGGGGAAATATCTATGAAGTGCTTCTAGGTGCGGTTGTTGACGACAACGTGACTCTCAGCAAGCAGGCTGTATTGGAACCATCCCCTAAAGATGTTCGATACAGTGGAGGCTATATCGGGTCCCTGCTTGTTGTCCCGAATTTCTGTTTGATTGTGATGTCCATCGACTAGTACATGTTTTTTTTTTTGGATTGGGTCTTACCACTTCATGTCCTCCTAGCCGGTGATGCCCTGGTCTGGTAGCGTGACTGCAAAATATCGTCGAGATGCCAGTCGAATATCTCTAAGTGGAAAAGATTCAAAGTGAGTTGACTACAGGCAGAAAATGAAGCGGAGCTAACAAAAAGAAGGAAGAGTATTCCCCCAGACAAAAGGGACAAACAAATTGCAAGATATAATACAATGCGTTTCGACCTCTTTGGTCGTCTTCAGGCAAGATAAACAACATTCAGAACCATAAAGGTGAAAGAGGTCGAAACATGGCGTATTCTGTCTTGTAATTTGTGTGTTCTTTTTGTCCGGCGGAATGCTGTTCCTTCTTTTCTTTTATATCCATGTGAGATGTTCCTGCAGAGACCAACAACGTCGACCATGATGTACCGCTGTTGAAGGACCCGATATCATACTCTCGTCACCTAATATTTTTAACAGGGGAGTTGTAGTTTGATACGAAGTGAGGCGACTGCAGGCGGAAATCTAAACAAATCTGAAAAAAAAAAAAAAAAAAAAAAACCCAAAAAACAAACAAAAAAAAAAAAAAAAAACGACGCATTTCGAACTCATAGGGTCTTTTTTTATTTTTTTATTTTTTATTTTTTTTTATTTTTTTTTTTTAGGCAATTTCAAAACGGAGTGATTGAGGGCGAAAAATGAGGCAAAAATTTAGAAAGAGAGGGGGTTAGTTACCGCCAAGGACACAGACAAACAGAGTACAGGACAAGACACATTTCGACCTCTTGGGTCTTCTTCAGGCGAAAAAAAAATCGGACAGTGGAAATGAAGAACGAGCAATCATACATCTGGTCAATTTCGGCTCAAGATGGGTGTTGAATTGTGTCCAGCAGGCGTCGATTGCGAGGCTGGTCACATGTCCTGAAGCTAGAAGTCAACCAGTTTTCAGAGATTCTTTGTTGGTCAATCTACTCCCGGCACTGTGGGAGGACCCGGAAGATTCTTCAGGGTCTTGTGTTTCAGTTTCAGTTTCATCAAGGAGGCGTCACTGCGTGCGGACTAGTCCATAAACGCTACACAACACATCCGCTAAGTTTTGAGACCACGCTACGCATGATTTGAAGCTGATGGATAAACGAACTAACAACAAAGATGAGACAACTGAAGAAGAGGATCTCGTGGCTACGACTCAGCGGATGTGTGACCTACGCATTAGCCCAATGCGCTGGTCAGACCTTGAATACCTACCTACCATTGTTGTTGATGTTGTGTTGTTGTGTGTGTGTTTGTTTGTTTGCGTTTTTTGTTTAGTGGATGTACACGTGTGTGTATGCTGTGTGGGCATGGGCTCATATATGTGTGCGTGGGCGCGCGCGCGCGCGCGCGCGCGCGCGCGTGTGTGTGTGTGTGTGTGTGTGTGTGTGTGTGTGTGTGTGTGTGTGCGTGTACGTACGTGCGCGCGCGCGCACGCGTGTGTGTGTGTGTGTGTGTATGTGCACATCTGTGTGTGTGTGTGTGTGTGTGTGTGTGTGTGTGTGTGTGTGTGTGTGTGTGTGTGTGTGATTAGGGGGTCTTAAGTATTTTGACAAGTGATCGAATTAGTAACTTGTTCATGTTTTAGCTCCACCAGTGTATATTTTGGTGATGTTTGAATTGTAGGATTATGGAAGCCTCTTGTAATGCCACTGTTTTTTTACGTTGTCGGTTGGCTTCAGTGTTCTCTCTATCTCTCTATGTATCCATCCATCCATCTATCTATCTATCTATCTATCTATCTATCTATCTATCTATCTATCTATCTATATATCTATATATCTATATATCTGTGTGTGTGCGCATGCATGCGTGCAGGGATGCGTGCGCGTGCGCGTGTGTACGAGCGTGTGCAAGAGCGTGTGTGCGTGCGTGCTTGCGTTCGTGCGTACGTGTGGGGGTGTGCGTGCGTGCGCGCGCGCGCGCGCGCGCGCGCGCGCGCGCGTGTGTGTGTGTGTGTGTGGTGTGTGTGTGCGTGTGTGTGTGTGTGTGTGTCTGTGTGTCTGTGTCTGTGTGTCTGTGAGTCTCATGAAAATTGGTTTGCACTAATAGGGTATAGGTCGGGGGTCCCGCTTTGTTTTGACCAAACTGTTTTGACGATTCGATCTGTTGTGAGACAAATCCATTGGATGTCGGACATTACGCTGTTTCTCCTTTCGGATCTTTGATCAGATATAGCTGCAACATTAATAGTGAAGCCTTCAGTCCGCGCCTATGTGGAGTGCTGTGTATGCTGTCAGCTTAAGTGGTGAAACCATACGGTCAAACTCCATATACTCAATAGACGCGTCTCTGAAAACGTGGCTCAGATGTCCTTTCTACTGCCAAAAGCGATTTGTAGTTCTGATCTGGTTACATGTTGGAATGAATTTCGAAAAAGCATAAACTGCAGTTTTAGACCAGACTGAACTTCAGTATCCGTATCATTGTTACAAGAGAATGGTTTGTCTCTGTGAAGTATTACACAGATTTCTTAATTCTTTGAAGGGAAAGTTTAGGAAACAAAATACTCTTCACCCTTAGTCGAGTGTTCTTGAATGTGACTTTTGTGTTGTATTATACATCTGACATTAAACTGTCTGAGCAAGTTTAAACGTGGTAGTTGAGCTAATGTTGGTGG
>JADBJO010009390.1:40000-42500 GCA_016801955.1 Conus betulinus
GTGTGTGGTGTGTGGTGTGGTGTGGTGTGGTGGTGTGTGTGTGTGTGTGTGTGTGTGTGTGTGCGCGCGCGCGCGTGTGTGTGAATGTGTGTGTGCGAGTGTGCGTGTGTATGTGTGTGTGTGTGTGTGTGTGTGTGTGTGTGTGTGTGTGTGTGTGTGTGTGTGTGTGTGTGTGTGTGTCTGTGTGTGTGTGTGTGCGTGTGCGTGTGTGCGTGTGATGATAGTTGCTTATGGAAGACGAATTTACGTTTATAAGGTCGATTTATCCAAAGTGTTGATTTACCCCAGTCACTGGTCATTGTAGCTAAGCAATAGTCATACTGCACCAACCACCATGGCGAAGTGGTTAGCGTCGCGGATTCCCGGCTGGGAGGTCGTGGGTTCGAATCCATCAGAGTCATGTGGGTTTTTTCTGCCCCCACCGGCTCCTACCCAGAGTTGAGTTTGCTGCGGACTCAGTTGGGAAGACTGGGACCACACAGTCGAGTTTCATCCACTTAATGGATGCGTTTCTGAGAGTGTTGCTCAAATTTCCTGACCAACACTGCAGGTGGCTGTATCTCTCGGGCCTGGTTGACGCGGGGATATATTATGAAAGGAAGCGTAGAGTACAGCCCTGTCATGTAGTCTCAGACCGAAATGGAATCCGTAGCATCATCTCATCATCATCCTCATTCTCATCGATCAGCATAAAAAAAAAATGTCTCAAATTCTGTGGCCCTTCATGCCCTGCTCTCATGGTGACCTCAGTTTCAATGTCCTCTCCACGTCTGTGGATTTGGTTTGGTTCCGTCGGGATCACCGGTATCGGCGAGTCCATGGGGGCTGTCGTTGGACGGACGTGATGGCGCCCTCCGAGGGAGAGCTCACTCACGCCGGCTCCACGACTAAGCATTATTTGTCGTCAGTAGGGGGCTTAGTAGGTGGTGTCCTGCGTATGTTAGATCAGAACAGGCGCCACTGAACACCGAAGTGACTCGGCAGCAGTGCAGTGTCTTCTCTGGTGGGTTGCCTCTTGACGACTTGACATTGCTCCCCGTGTGTTTGTCGGTACCGGGGATGCGGCGGGGCTGACCGGGTTGTGGCTGTGAACGGAGTGTCGGAATGAGCGGCGTGTGTGCACTGCCTCTGAGGTGGAGGAGAGGTTGGGACAGAAAAAAAAATAGTCATACTGCGTTTTAAGAAGCACATACACCCTATAACACATTAATACAGAATGAGATAGTGAAAATATGAAATTGACATAAAACTGACTACTATTCTTTCTTGCAGACCACTGGTCTTCTACATTAAAAAAAAAGCATTAAACATATCAATATGGAGTGAACTAAGGGAAATTTCAAATGTACATGAAACTGACCACTGGTCAATCTTGTTGATCACAGGGCATCTATATTGTAAACTGTACATAGCGCGTTTATAACACACCAATATGCAGTGAAATAGTGAAAACGTAGAATTTTCATGAAGCTCACCACTGGTTTTGCACTGACCAGTAGTTATCTAGGTTGTGAATATTATAAAATTACCATTAGAGCATAGGCAGCCTAGTAGTGAGCATTTGGATTTTACAATAAAGTGAACGATTTCGTGGTCACCCCATTCGATAAGGGAGAGTATTAGAAAGATAACGTTTATGGCCAATGTTTAATAGCATGTCCATATAAACTTACCCCAAAATAACATAAGCAACATTTTGTGTGTTTGCCTATTTTCCAGGTGAATTATATTACTTGGATTTGATACCTAGTTGATTTGACTACTTGACACTCGCATGTTTGATTTTTCTGATTGATTATGCACTCTGAAGATTTCTCAGTGTGACCATTCAATAGAAAAACAACAATAAACTCCTGTCTCATACCATCGCTTTTATTAGAGATTTATTATCATTTGGCTCTTAGTTTGATGTTAAGGAAAGACAAGAAACTAATAATGAAAATGAACATAAATAAATAATGAAAAGTATGGGGCACTTACCACACTTTCTCTCACAATTGGAGAAAGTGTGGGGGCGCCCTCATACTTTCTCTCACATGGGAGAAAGTGCGAAAAGGGAAGGACCACACTTTCTCTCAGTCCTGCACTTTCTTCTTAAGTGAGAGAAAGTAAGCCCCCCACATTTTCTTCTAAAGTGAGAGAAAGTGTGGGAATGAGAGAAACTGTGGCCCAACATCAACTTACTGAGAGCAAGGTAAGTTGGCGACAAATGGCCAAGAGGCGACAGATTGGACAGTGAGTGCGACCCAATCTGCCGCCCTCAAAAACGTAGAATGGGCGACAGATTGGTCCTGGTGTTGAGGGCCAATCTGTCGCCGGGCGACAAATTGGGCAGGGGCGACAGATTGGTCGTTAACTATAGAGAAATATTAAATTGCTTGCAAGAAACATCCAAAGAAATTGTGTAAGTGCGGTGGATCCTCCAACGGGATGACGATTCTACAGCTGGTGGAAAAGGAAATCCAGCCTGACCATCCCTGGAAGAATTGACCTTTCCAAC
>JADBJO010009390.1:60000-65000 GCA_016801955.1 Conus betulinus
ATATAATTCTATAAAATGTCATTAAACATCATTGTTCACTCCCCTAATTTCTGGATTTTATTTCACATTTGCGTTTTCTTCTTCTTCTATATAATGTCATAAAACCTCATTGTTCACTCCCCTATTTTCTGGGTTTTATTTCACATTTGCATTTTCTTCTTCTTCTTCTTCTACTTCAAAATATTGTAAAAGCAAATGGGCGTAAACGCGCAAGTATTTATAAATCCAATAATTAATGTTTTCTCTTAAATTCTTACTAGCACTTCGTTTTCTATGGTCTTTATTTATACTGATATAGTCTATATTACCGATGTTTTATTTGTGTGTTGTGTGTTGCTTGCTTGGTTGCTGCCTCTCTAAAGTTTGATGCATGAAGTTAGTAAAAAGAACAAGGTGTTTAATTTTGTTCTGTGAATAGCAAAACCTGAGGTCTGAAAGATGATTGTCGTATCGTGTACTCCATGCCGCATAGCAGGGATAAAAAAAAGAATAAATGTTGTTCCTGCTTTTTGTATTTATGTTCTATCTAAGATAACTGCTGACTTTTTTCAAGTCTTGTTTCTTCTCTTTAGATCCTCTTGTGATTCGTTGAATGAATATTTATTTTTCGGTATCTATCAAGATCGGCATGCTTCTAGCCTCTCTCTAGCTCTCTCTCTCTCTCTCTCTCTCTCTCCCCTCTCTCTCTCTCTCTCTCTCTCTCCTCTCCCTGCTCTCTCTCTCTCTCATTGTGTGTGTGCGTGCGTGCGTGCGTGAGTGCGCGCGCGCGCGCGCGCGCGCGTGTGTGTGTGTGTGTGTGTGTGTTTGTGTGTGTGCGTGTGTGTACGTGTGTGTGTGCGCGCGCGCGTGTTGGCGCGCACGCGCGCGCTTTGTTTTGCTTTTTATCTTCTTGATTTTGCCTAAATGCCTTTGAACTCCATGAGAATAACATTTAGAAATCGCGTTTGCCAATATGTAAATGCCTCTTTTGTTTGTGTCTTTTTTTCGGTTTGTTGTTAGGAAGCTATTCAGTTCTTTTCCTTTCCTCAACTACCTCTCAGCTGTCACTGCATTTTTCGTTTGTAAGTTATTCATGTAGATTTACAGCCTAAGTGAGCTCTCTCTCTCTCTCTCTCTGTGTCTGTCTGTCTGTCTGTCTGTCCTGTCTCTCTCTACCTCTCTCTCTCTCTCTCTCTCTCTCTCTCTATATATATATATATATATAGTTTAAAAATTGGTTTTAAAATGAAGGATTTAAAGCCTATTTTAAACTGTTGTGTCGCTCCCTGCTTGGTTGAGCACTTTTAACATCTCTCTCTCTCTCTTTTCCTTACCTCCGCTTTCCCTTTTTCTTCCTCCTCTCTACTCTCTCTCCCTCTCTTTCTTTCTCATCCCCACCCTCTCTTCGTCTCTCTCGCTCTCTCTCTCTCTCCTCTCTGGGCGATTCGTGTCTCCTGATTTTCATTTATATTCGTAAGTCCCCACTCTTCGTGTCTTTTTTATGCCACCAGCTTACCCTCCCACCCTTTTCCCCCCCTTTTCCCACCAACGAACCGGACGATCGCCATCCACTTTGTAAAAAACATTTCAGAGTCGGCCAGTCCACTTATCTAGCTAGACCCAACGAAGCCATTTTTACTGCAACAGAAACTGCCTACCAATCAGGGGCAGCTCAGCCTAAGGTCCCCACTGGAACTAGGAGCTAATCAGCCAATCAAATAACAGCGAGACCACTTGCCCATTAACAACCAGACACATCGAGCAAGTCTTCAACGCTCTTACTACCCACTTACCCACCAGCCAATGAGACACCACATGACTAGGTTAAGTACTGGCTTGAAGGGCCGATCAAGACCAACAAACCACCAGGCCAAACCTCTCATCCACTGGCATCGGCATCTCGCAAGTGGGGGCGGGGCGGGCGTACCGGTCAATTTTACCACATTTTATACCTGGGGGTGGTGGGTGGGGCCACCCAGCCCAACCCACGGCAAACTAGTTCGCCGATGGCCGCGGACATAGGGCAATGGCCATGGTTAATGTAGCGGAGGGGGGTGTGGCGCCGGGCGGCGGGGGCTTGAGACCGGCCGTAGGCTTGGGCTCGTCGTGGGGGGCGCTGGGGCCAAACGTCTGAACAATCCGCGCTCGTCTCGTGCTTGTTTTACGTGTGGGTCTCGTGTACCGTACCTCCACGCAACCGGCTGGGGGGTGGGGGGGTCCACTGCAGCGGGGATTAGGGATTGGGGGGGTGTGGGTGTGTGGGGTAGGGGAGGGCTACACCTACAAACAAATGAGGCAAGCCATAACATCCCACTACCAAACAAAACCAGTCAACCAAACACGGTACCCTGCCCCCCGGCCGTCGACAAAACCATTACCCGCACCCGCCGAAATGATGGCGTATCGTAAGGTCAGGTGACATGGTGAGAGATCAGGGGTGGGGTGGGGCGGACCATGGGGATCGAACGATGAAAGTTCGATTACGAGCAATCAATCGCGTCCAATCTGCGCACGACGTCTGACAACCAGCGTTTTGTTGGATATACACAGCACAGGTTCATAGGGCCGACTAATGACACAATGGCTAGTTCGCGTGGCACGGAAAATGTAAAAACAAAGAAGCTGCAACAGGGCCTCCTGTCACCGGTTGTGTTACTTTTTCTTTCGCTCTCTCATCCTCTCGCTTCTCACCCCTCCAAACCCTCGCCGGTGCCAAATCTCCGCTCCCTCAGGGGATAAGGCCCCCTCTCTCTCTCTTCTCTCGTGTGTGTGTGTGTTTTTGTGTTTGTGTGTGTGCGGGGTGCGCGTGTGAGTGATGAGTGTGTGTGTGTGGTTGTGTTGTTGTGTGTGTGTGTGTTGTTGTTGTGGGAAGTGAAATGTTTTCCATGCGTAGGGTGTGCTTTTTGTTTATTATTTCCTCTTCTCGCTTTCTCGCTTCTTCTTCTCTCTTCTTCTTCTTCTTCTGTACTCCTTTTGTTTGCCTTGATATTTAAAGCCTCCCTTCCGGCGGCCTTTTGGCGCTGATTTCACCGTTTTTCGCCCATCACATTGTCCTTATTTAATTTTTTTTTTTTCACTTTTCCTTTGTTTTTCTCTGAACTGTCTCGCTTGCCCTTTTTCCTTTTTTTTTAATTTCTTTTTAAGCACATTGGGGGGGGGGGGGGGGTCGTGGGTTGGGTTGTAACGTGGGTTTCTGTTTTTTTTTTCTATGCTTGTTTCTTTTCGTTGCTGTTGTGGAGTGGTTCCATTTTTCCCCCTCTTGTGTACGGTGTGCCCGGTGTGTGGTTTTTTCCTGTCCCCGTTCCCTGTGTGCTTTTTTCCACATTTGTTCAAAGTTATTCCCCTCCTCTTTTTTGTCTTTCTTGTGTTCGTTGTGTTCTTTTTTGTTGTTCTTTCTCTTTTCCCGATCTAAATACCTGTCTCTCTGGTCTCTCGCTTCTTGTATCTGAATCGGGCAATTTGTTCCTAGTTCTCCCCCCCCCGCCTCCCCCGCCCTCCTCCCCCTTCTCTCGCTCCCGCCCGGTCTCTCCCCCCCCCGCCTGTTCTACTATTGTCTCACCTCCCATCTATGTTTCCTTTCTTTTTCCTCCTTCCTCTCTTTTCTTTGTCGTTCTTATTTTCCCTCACGTTTCCCATTTCCTCGGGATATTTTGTTGTCCGTTTTTTTTTTTTTTTTTTTTTTTTTTTTGTTGTCGTTTTTTTTTTTTTTCGGGGGGTTTTTTTGGGGTGTGTTTGTGTTTTTTTTTTTTTTTTTTTTATGATTTTTTTGAGAGGTACTTACCTTACTCATCATCTTACGTTTTCTTTTTCATATTTCGTATCACTGCCAGCCATCTCTTTCTTCCGTCCTGATTTTTGTTCATTACAAAGATGTATTTCGTTTTAAAACGTAGATTTAAAAAAAAAAAAAAAAAAAAAAAAAAACCAGAAAAAAGAAAGGAAGGAAAAAGAAAAGTACAGATGAGATAAGACGAAAAGCAACAGAAAGGAACTCCTCTCTTCTCGAACTCAAATCCCGCTCCTCTCTCCTCCCGCGCTCCCGCCCCTCTCGCCGCTCCTCTCCTCTCCGCCCATCCTCTCTCTCGCTCTCTCTCTTCTCCTCAGCCGCCAACTCTCCCCTCGCCCCCCCCCCCCCGTGGGGGTGCCCACATTCACGTCTCCACTCCCCTCTCTCCTCCTCCTTCTTCTGCCCGGACTCCCCAACCAGCGCAACCTCCCTCCCCCGCCCCTCCCGCACACCAGCCACCCTGACCCAGGCCCCTTGGCTTCTCCTCCCCACCAACTCTTTGTGTAGCCCCCGTCCCCCGCCGCCCCCCTCTGCTTCTCTTTGTCTCTCTCTGTGGGTCTGCGTGGGAGCGCTTGCGCGCGCGCGGTGTTTGTTGTTGTCGTGTGTGTGTGTGCGTGTTTTCCATGCATAGTTGTGCGTGTTGTTTATTTCTCTTTGGGGTTTTACATGCTTCTTGTGCTGTTCTTCTTCTTTTCTTTTCTTTCTTCTCTTCTTTCTTCTCTTCTTCTTATCTTCTCTTTTCTTTCTTTCTTCTCTCTTCTTCTTCTTCTTCTTCTAAATTGCTTCCACTCTCTCTCTCTCTCTCTCTCTCTCTCCTCTCTCTCTCTCTCTCTCTCTCTCTCAGGCACACACACACACACACACACACACACACACACACACACACACACACCCACACGCACGCACGCACGCACGTACGCACGCACAATAGAGCATCAGAGAGAGAGAGAGAGGAGAGAGAGAGAGAGAGAGAGAGAGAGAGAGAGAGAGAGAGAGTGAGAGAGACAGAGGTGATTCCTCTGAAAATATCCTAGATCAAGAATTTGTTTACAGTTAGTCTCTTTTCTTAAATTGCTGTATTTTTTTTTTTTAAAGTATTTCAAAGTATGGATGAAAGAAGTAAAAATAAAAAGTAATTGGAAGTATGGATGAGAGACGTAAAAAAATAAAAAAAAACTTTGATTTTGCTCATAGTGTGTGTGTGTGTGTGTGTGTGTGTGTGTGTGGTGTGTGT
>JADBJO010009390.1:70000-80000 GCA_016801955.1 Conus betulinus
CCGACCCAGATTTATTCCCAGCAGTAGACTGACACAGAACGTTGAGTTATCAAGCTAAACAGACACGTGCCATTTTGAAAGCATGTTCCGCACCTTTACGTATGTAAGAAAATGTACAGTTGGCATGATAATGAACTTTGCACCGCTCTTCCTGTGTTAAAGAAGGTGTAAAAAGAGCTATGGATGCCTCATCTAGCCACCTATCTCCACCGCCCAGCAAAAAAAAAAAAAAAAAAAAAAAAAGACCACACACACAAAAATCCCCAAATCATTAGGTTACAGCGAACTATACGCTGAAGGAATGACAGGTCGTGAGACCTTCTAGGCCTGTTGTTAACGACAGGGGCGACGAAATGGTGATAACGACCAATCTGTCACCTCTGCCCAATTTGTCGCCTGGCGACAGATTGGTCTTCAAACCAAGACCAATCTGTCGTCCAGGCGACAGATTGGTCTTCAAACCAGGACCAATCTGTCGTCCAGGCGACAGATTGGTCTTCAAAACAGGACCAATCTGTCGTCCAGGCGACAGATTGGTCTTCAAACCAGGACCAATCTGTCGTCCAGGCGACAGATTGGTCTTCAACACCAGGACCAATATGTCGCCTGGCGACAGATTAGGCCCAGGTGTTGCATATTTGTAATGGGATAGACCTTATAGGGAAGACATCATGA
The DNA here is from genome assembly GCA_016801955.1 of Conus betulinus. Taxonomy (NCBI): domain Eukaryota; kingdom Metazoa; phylum Mollusca; class Gastropoda; order Neogastropoda; family Conidae; genus Conus; species Conus betulinus. The sequence continues at coordinate 70,676 of JADBJO010009390.1, forward strand.
TTCAAGAGGGAATATTTGAGCGGATAGAAAAAAACGCAGCGTCACTGCGAACTGCTTTTGAAGTTGGAGTGTTTCTACTCCTGTGGCGGGGTAATAAAAGAATCGCGTCCCCTGTAAATCCAGGGTATTGGGGCCAATTCTCTTCTAATTTGGTGTGCGGGTTTATTGTACCAATTCCTTTTGTGATAGTCACTTCTGGCAGGCACCTCTCACACACGTTTTCGTAGTCTAGTCTAGAAAAAAAAGAAATAAAAACAATATAAACACAAGAGTCAATTGACATAAAAACTGACCACTAGCCTTTCTTGCAGACCACTGGTCTTCTACATTAAAAAAGAAAGCAGTAAACATATGAATATGGAGTGAACTCAGGAAAATATTAAATTTACATGAAAACTGACCACTGGTCAATCTTGTTGACCACCAGACATCTATATTGTAAACTGTACAGACGCGTTTATAACACACCAATATGAAATAGTGAAAACGTAAAATTTTCATGAAGCTGACCACAGGTTTTGGCACTGACCAATAGTTATCTAGGTTGTGAATATTATAAAATTACCATTAGAGTATACGCAGCCTAAGTAGTGAACATTCGGATTTTACAATAAACTGAACTGCTTCATGGTCACCCCATTCGATAGGGAGAGTATTGGACAGGTAACATTTATGGTCAGTGTTTAATACCATGTCCACGTAAACTTACCAAAATAACATAAGCAACGTTTTTTTTGTGTGTTTGCCTACTTTCCAGCCTGAATTATATCAATTAGATTTGATAGCTAGTTGATTTAACTGCTTAACACTTGCGTGTTTGATTTTTCTGATTGATTATGCGCTCTGAAGATTTCTCAATGTGACCATTCAATAGAAAAACAACAACAAAAACTCCTGTCATATTCCATCACTTTTTTTTTTTTTATTAGATTTTATTATTTGGCTCTTAGTTTGATGTTAAGGAAAGACAAGAAACTAATAACGAATTTGAAAATAAATAAATAAATAAATGAAATTATGGGGTACTTCCCACACTTTCAGACCTTTCACCAAGAACAAGCTGGATTTCGCCAAGACAGATCATGCATGGACCAAATAGCCACCATGAGAAATATCATCGAGCAGTCTCTGGACTGGCAGACCCCTTTGTACGCAGTATTTGTGGATTTCCAGAAGGCGTTTGACAGCATCGACAGAGATACCAACTGGAAACTTATGCACCACTATGGCTTCCCACCCAAGTTTGTTGCCATCATCCAACAACTCTACGAAGATGCCACATGCCAGGTTGTCCACGACGGGAAGCTAACGAAGCCCTTCACCATACAAACCGGCGTCCGTCAGGGGTGTCTTCTATCGCTGACAATTTTCCTGACGGTCGTTGATTGGATAATGCGGCAGTCTACAGACTGCAAGACTACAGGAATCCAGTGGACTTTCACCAAGCAACTGGAAGACCTGGACTTCGCCGACGACATCAGCCTTCCTCTCTCCCATAAACAGCAAGACGCACAAGAGAAGCTGTGCCAGGTAGCAGAAGAAGCAGGAAAGACGGGCCTCCAAATCAAAACAAAGAAAAACAGAAGTCATGAGAGTCAACAACCAGCAACGAGAACCACTACGACTACAACAGGAAGACATCACTGAAGTTGACAAGTTTGTCTACCTCGGCAGTGTGATCAGCAAAGATGGAGGTACAGATGAGGATATCAAGAGCCACATCAATAAAGCCAGGCACACCTTTACTACGCTACGGCCTATCTGGAATTCCTCTGCCCTCTTACTCCACAACAAGATCAGAATCTTCAACTCAAATGTGAAATCTGTCTTTTGTATGGTTCTGAAACGTGGCGAACGACAAAGACAAACACCCACAAACTCCAAACATTTATGAACAGATGTCTGCGAAACATTGCGAACATCAGATGGCCAGATGTTATTGCCAACACAGAACTGTGGTACAATACCAAGCAAGTTCCAATAGAATTAGAAATCAGAAAACGGAAGTGGGGATGGATTGGCCACACCCTCAGAAAGTCTCCATCCAACATCACAAGACAAGCCTTGAATGGAACCCTCAGGGCAAGAGAAAAGTGGGAAGACCAAGACAGACATGGTGATGGAGTACCGACGCAGAAGTGAAGGCCGCCAGAATGACTTAGGCCGAGCTGAAGAGGATCTTCCGAAATCGTGTCCACTGGAAGAGTGTGGTTGCGGGCCTATGTTTCCCCAGGGAATTCAGAGGACTAAGTCAAGTCCCACACTTTCTATCACAATCGCAGAAAGTGTGGGGGCTCCCTTATACTTTATCTGACATGGGAGAAAAGTGCGAAAGGGGAAAGACCACACTTTCTCTTAATCCCGCACTTTCTCTTTAAGTGAGAGAAAGTGAGCCCCCGCACTTTCCTCTAAAGTGAGAGAAAGTGTGTGAATGAGAGAAACTGTGGCCCAACATCAACTTATTGAGTGTAAGGTAAGTTGGCGACAAATTGGCCAAGGGGCGACAGATTTGACAGTGAAGTGCGACCCAATCAGGACGCCCTCAACAACTTAGAATGGGCGACAGATCGGTCTTGGTTTTTAGGCCCAATCAGTCGCCAGGCGACAAATTGGGCAGGGGAGACAAATTGGTCGTTAATACCCAACCAGAAATAGCTCATCCGCTGGTGAGGTTGGAGGTGTTCTTGAACCTCCTCAAGAACGACCACTCTGTTTGCAAAGGTATGGGATGTTTTGGAACCAATCCTATAGTACGTCCCGTAGTGAAGGAGTTTGGGGAAGAGCAGTTCTGGAACCTATTCAAGAATGACTCGCCCTGTTGGGGAGTGAGGGACCACTATATGGAACCTGTTCCAGAATGATTGCCTTGTTGCAGGATAAAGGATACTGTGATTCCTTCTCAGTATGAGTGCCCAAGTGGGAGGGAGGGTCGAGGCTCTTTTAGAATGACTTCACTACTTGATGGGTAAGGCTGTTCTGGAACTCACACGAGAATGATTCTGCTAATCCTAACCTTCACCCTGCTGGGAGGGTTGGAGAGACCTACAGGAACCCACCTATAATACTTACCTGTTGGGGTGAGGGAGTCACTGTTCTGGAACCGATCACTGGGATACTCCCATGTTTGAAAACGGAGAGACATTGCTGAAACACGTACCAACACGACTATCCGGTTAGACGGAAGGGAGAGGGTTTATTCTGGTACACACCCTAGAATAATTCTCCTGTAAAGAAGGGAGCCATTCTGAGTCTGCCGCAAAGTGACATTCGCCTTGCCGCAAAGGGTAACTCCTTAGAAATCATTTTGGTTGGAGAAAAACAAACAAACAAACTAAAACTCCAATTAACTCTCGGGAGTTATTTTCAGTCTGCACGAGATTTTACTCTCTACTGCCGTGGAGTTAGTCTAGAACATGTAGGGAGTAATTCTGGGACAGTTCCAGTAACTCCCCCCCCCCTTCCCAGGACCCAGGACCCCATCGCCTCCGTTTTTGATTGATTCTGTAAAAACTTCCCGATCTAGATCCCAATTTTATCAGTCGTCAATCATTTTGGTACAGGCCGAGGACAGCTCTCACCTCCTCAACCCTCCTAAAGAGCTAAAACAGGGTTAGGTGGTATATTCCAACTTCATGAGAGAATGGATGCCAACCCCAATCAGCAACATGCACAGAAAAGAAGTTTACCCAGGAGATGTTAAGCTCCACACCATTCAATCTCCAAATAAACATGATGTTGATAAAATGAACCGTATGATGGGATGGAAGGGGAAGCGATAGGGTGAGGGCCAATCTGGTTCTATCCCAGATCAACTTTCGAGGGGAGGGTTAGGAGCCGTCCCCATTGTGCTGACCCATAGGACATGAAGCCAGTACTGCATGGCCCAGAAAACTCAACTGTCTCCATGCAGCGCAATCATGTGCATGCAGGATGGGGGTGGGGATCGTTCTAGTCCTACCGTTATTAACTACTTGATATCAAATTGAGTACCTCTCCTCATGCATGCTGACTGGGAATAAAGGCGCTCCGAACGCTTAACTGCTCCACATTCTGGTATCGTAGTTTGTTTTTTTTGCTGGCGTGGGGATGGGCAGGGAGAGGCGCAGGGGGATCATCTTTTAAACTATCCTAGATGAAGTTTCAGGTTAGAGCCGCGGTCTCTACACCCATTGAGCTAATCCAAAGAAAATGAAGACAATGATGCACTGTCGAGCATCAGAATCCTAATGGATCATACACAGGAACTGCCCCAAATAAACGTTGCGTTTAATATGTAGAAGAATATCAAGTCCTGTCTTCCAGAATGGTGTAATGTCTGCCTTTTGTTTTGCGAGTTACAGAGGTGTATGTCAAAGTGAAACACTATCACCCCTTCTGTTTGCATAACATTTGAATTTTTGAAGTAAAAACGATTTAGAGAAGTCTCTGTAAGTGTTTTTTTTTTAATTTTTAAGTTTAATTTTTTGTTTTTCTCGGGTCTAATGTATTCAGCATCAAACAACAATATTTTCCATCATATATGTTTAAAGGATCTTGACACATGCATGATGGTAAATGGTCGTTTGGGGCTGAATACTTACATTATCTTACAGAGACTTGAATAAAATCATTTGTACTTCAGAAAATGCTAATGAAAATAACATTTTATCAGAAACACCAACATGTTTGTAACAATTACCAAATGCATTGTTTGATCATGATCACCAATGGTAAATCCGTCATAGACTATGGTAACTGTTTTTCAAAAGAGTAAAAGAAATACATTCAAGTTATGAGAATACAAAGATTGAAATATCAGTCTTTCGCGTATTTAGATTTAGAATTATATCAGAACGGAGGTTTTTACAAAAGCCAGAAAAGTTGTTTTTGTTTTGATTGGGGAGAAAAAAAGCCATATTTTGCCTATTACAGGTCCCAGAAAGCGAATTCTCCACTAGCAAAGGGTTTGGATTTATCTGACAAGAAAAAGCTTTACATTTATCTGACAAACCTTTTCAAACCGTTTCTTTTTTTTTTTTGTTATGAGTGTAATTTTTGGGGTTTTCAAAACAACACTTACTAAAAACAAAAAATACAGCTCAAATTTCTGAAGTTTTTTTTTTTCTTTTAATCGAAGTACTATTTCTCTATTTGCTCATGGTGCAAGAGGAACATTTACGTTAGCTATGAAAGACAAGGCAAGAATGATTACAGATTGGGCCAGCTTAATGATTCCAAAAAGTGACCAATTTTCGTGTCAAATATACAGAGTAACGCGCTGTTTTTTGACAGGATGGCTATGACGCCATGGTGGATGAATGGTATTAAAGGATTTTCAATGAAAATGATTATAAATGTGTTTAATGTTTACAAAGCGTCAGAAATTTAATTTCTTTTCCGAAGAGAAAAAAACAGTTTGAAGAGTTCATTTATCAAAAGTCGGCAAAAAGTCTCTAGGTAGAATTGATAGCTTCCTCATTTACAAACATTTCAAATCTGATTTTTGCATGAAACAGTCTATTACAAAAACTTCCCAATTCGTACATCATGGCATTCATGAAATTTCGATCCTGTAGTAATGATTTTTTAAAAACATTTTATTTCCTTCTTCCACATAAGCATTTGGTACATCACATTATCAGTCATGATCTATTCACAATGATCTTAAATTCAAACATGTAGTTGTACATGTATCAGTAAGTGAATGGGATTCAGTTGAAGAATTTTGTTTTTTTTTTCTTTTCTTTTATACATCAGAGGAAGACAGATCAAAGCAAAAGGGGACAAGGATTAAACAATACACAACATAGTATATCAATAACATTACACATATAAAATTGGAAAAAAGGGGGAAAAAAGAAAAGCAAGCACACACACACACACACACACACACACACACACACACACACACACACACACACACACACAGAGTTCTTGAAGTCACAGATTTACAGGTATAGGGGCAGAATGGGCAGCTAGAGGAAAGGAGTTGCAATAATCTTCATACACTGAAACAGGTGGTAGAGACAGGGTGGTAGTCTCCTGATGGTAGTCACCCCACCCTACTGACCTTGGGCCGAAACAGTTAATCAAAAGTTCCCAAGGACAGATAAAGGGCACCACCAAATGAGACCACAAGATGGTGCATTGATACAATTCAAATATTTCTGTGGGTATCATATAGAGGCATATTCTTAGAATGAACAAGCTTACATGCATAAACATAGTATTCAGCAATGTAGCATATATGTAATTACTGATGGTTGGTCAAGAAATGTAGTAATAAAATTTGAGTGAAAAAAATAAAGACGATATGGACTGTGGAGAGATGAAAGATTCTGTAGAGATGCAACATAAATGGGATAAGTGATGACTTCCATATTGTATTTGCTTGCCCCAAACGTGTGGCTTACCTCATCAGTCTCAGCTGAAATGCTACATGAGAATACATTCAACACTTAACCTTTCTTAAATCGAGGTTATTTGTATTTGTTTCTGTCTTTGTGTTTTGTCGTTTGATCTCCCTTCATCCTTGGGTGGATCCTCAAGCGTAGGCTCAAAGATTGTCCCCTACATTTTATACTGTTTGCATGTCTTTAGTTTTTCAGCAACTTTTTTCCTCCCCATACTTTCGTTTGGTTTCTTTCACTACCCTTCGCTGGCCGCCGCTTTGGGGATGCTGTTGGATTATTTTTAGAGACCTTTGGTGGTGAGACCACCGCGGTATTACGGACTGTGATTTGTCTATTTGACGCCAGGAACACAGACACAACCACCCGTGTCTCCCTCATGAGTTTCGATCCAGTGAATGAAAGGCCTCGGAGCAGGCAATACAAAATAAATTTGCCTTCGAAAGGGATAACGATAGTTCCCTCATGCAGCTAGCGAAGAGTTTTCATTTCTATATTTTCTTAATTTCATGTTCCCAGTTTCTCAATCTTCATCTCCTCCCCCACCCCCTTAAGTGCAAATCTTTGCCAAGTCATTACTATGAAGACAGTTGAGTTGTTAGCCTACGCTTGTTTTGTTCCCCCACTATTAGATTGTTCGTCTTTATATTTGTCTGACTTTATTCAAGTTTAAAACGCTGTGCCGGTCTTAAATAAAAGTTACTCTGTGTCAGGTTTTCTTATGGGGGCAAAAGTGACCCTACTTGTTTTACTGTTTTTGTATTATACTATACAGCACTTGCTGAATCTATCCAACTACATGAAATTAAGCATAATATTTTAATCAGCCCCCTTTCTGGATGAAATATATTAAGATCAATATTCATGCGTGCAGTCTTCAGTTTTTGTTCAACAGTGCGGCTCTTGTGACTGTTCACTTTTTTATGTTTCTGTTAAATTGATGGTGATGATCGTTTTGCCTATTGTTATTCTCCTCTATTCCTCCAAAGGGGGTAAAGGAAATACGGTATTGTCTTGTATTCTACTGTATTGTAATGTATCTATGTATATGATCTTGTGTGTGTGTGTGTGTGTGTGTGTGTGTGTGTGTGTGTGTGGGGCGTGTGTTTTTCCCATAATCCAGCATGCTTTATGTGTTCTTATTCTTTTACTGCCACATGTTGCTTTCAGATTCAAGTTACAAATGGCAGACTGGAACAAGAAAGGCAGAATTCTCCCCCCACACCCTCTCTCTCTCTCTCTCATCTCTCTCTCTCTCCTCTCTCTCTCGTCTCTCTCTCTCTCTCTCTCTCTCTCTCTCTCTCTCTCTCTCTCCCAACGTCAAACATCAAAGGGAAAGCGGATAACGAATTATGCCAATTTGTTTTTTTAAACAGGATTTAAATGGCGTTTTAAACAATGGAGGATGCCGTTTTCTGCCCTCCGGGGATGGTCATAACGCTTCTGTTATGGGCAGCAGGTGCCGCGTCTGCTGATTTTCATCCTTTTCAGGGCTTCCCTCTATAGCCAATACAAAAGCTATTCCTTCCCTCTGTAAATGGCATCCAGCGATATATGTCATTGGTCCTCTCTATGTTGATTCGCTCATCATTTTCATTCTTTCTTTCCTTCTTTCCTTCTTTCTCTCTTTTTCTTCATCTGCAGCCTCGTCCTCCTTGTCCTCGTCTTCTTCTTCTTCCTCCTCCTCCTCCTTCTCCTTTTTCTTCTTCTTTTTCTTCTTCTTTCTTCTTTCTTCTTCTTCTTCTTCTTCTCTCTTCTTCTTCTTCTTCAAAGGATGGTGTTCAAAAGAAGTGATTAAACACTGTGCAGGGAACGAAACTCGGCCTTGTGGAAGCAGTAAAACGCTGTTTAATGATGATGTGGGAGTGAATAACAATCGGACAATAACGCCGGGATCATTTATGTAGGCTTACGTGGCTTTGCGGAGGCTGCCGACACTCCTTGTTTTATCTTGAATGCAAGAACTGCTCGTTTGATCTTTGATCCATTTATGCCTTTTGCCTTTTTTTTTTCTCCCTTGTTTGATTGATTTTTTTTCCCATTTTGAAAATCCCCTCCCCTCTGCTCCGCCCTCTCTCCTCTCTCTATTATCTCTCTTTTTCCCTGTTTCCTCTCTCTTTCTCTCTTCTCCCTTGAAAATCTCTCTCCTCTCTCTCTCTCTCTCTCCTCTCTCATCTCTCTCTCTGTCTCTCTCTCTCTCTCTCTCTCTCTCCTCTCTTCTCTCTCTCTCTCTCTCTCTCTCCTCTCCTCTCTCTCTCTCCCCTCTCCTCTCCTCTCTCCTCTTCTCTCCTCCTCTCCTCCCCTCCCTCTCTCTCCCTCCTCTCTCCTCTCTCTCTCTCTCTCCTCTCCCTCCTCTTCTCTCTCTCTCTCTCTCTCTCTCTCTCTCTCTCTCTCCAGTTAGTGACAAGATAAGTACATGTAGGCTTCGCCTGGTTTGTCACTGTAAGCAACATCCAGAGGAAGTTGCTTCACAACTTGTACTGTGGCAGCCAACTGGAGGGAGAGCGAACAGGGGAGGGAAGACAACAGACTTCATTGATCTTCTCAAAAGGGACACTGGCCTCGAAAACATCGATGAGATCAAGACAGCTATGTTTGGCAGGAGCAAGTGGAATGCGTACGTCACAGAGGCTCGATTGGGAGAGCGGCCTAAGTAACTAACTAAACTCTTTGGTTGTGGCGTCCTCCCTTTATCCTTTTTTTCATATATTGTAGTCATCAGATTCTTCACCTGCAGATCTTTCAGTAATGCGCCTAAACTATACAGTTGTCTCCGGACTTTGTTGTCAAGTCACGCCAAGTCAAACCAGGACTATCATAAATCAGTCATTGGCAGAAGTGCATGAAACTAAACAACAGAACGGTTTAGAAGTTGACCTGTCAAGACTAAGATGCAGACAAAGTCACGTCCAACTGACCTGAAAAAACAACTGAAT
>JADBJO010009391.1:5000-7500 GCA_016801955.1 Conus betulinus
GTACACGTCTGGCTTCGAGTTGTGGTGATCGTGTGTTTACTTCGGGACTGTGCTTGCGTGTTAAGGGAAGCAACTCTAGTTTTCGTGTTTGCAGTCAACAAAAGGTACTGCAGGATATTGTTGTTGACAAGTCGCAAAATAAAGGTTCATAGGTGAGTGACGTACTTTTCCTATCCTGTTTCACGAAATTAGCATTTCCATTCGTTAGATTTCTTATAAAATCACGGTGCTGATGACTTGCAAAGCGAATAGCAAGTGACATCAAAAGCGAAGTCATGTGTGCATGTGTCACGGCAGGTCAGGATATCTTGGAGTTTGTGCAGCTTACTGTAATATTTTTTAGACTAAATATTCTTGTGAATTCATTACAGACTTGTCTGAGTTCTCCCAGTTTCCAGTTTTTTCCACGCCCACACACAACCTTACTTCACCCCCTTACGTCTCGCTCCTATTCAGGTGCCCTTCCCTCCTACCCTCTCCTTCTCTCTTCTCTCTCTCTCTCTCTCTCTCTCTCTCTCTCTCTCTCTCTCTCTCTTTAAACTGACAGGTTTTACTTCATTTTATGGATAATTGTGAGTAATCTTTAACCAGGGTATTGAAAACAGGTGTGGTTATGATGACTACTGTGATGGTGGTGAGGATGAGGATGATGATGATGATGATGATGACAGCGATCGGTTTTGTTGCTTTTTCCATGATGTTAGCAATTTTAAAGTCTTGTCTGAGATTTGCATTGAAAAGAACCCGTGACTTCAACGTTCAACAGATGCATTTTGATTTCCTGTATCGGACCTTAGTGTGTTTTTTGCCATGAATAGTATCGGCTTGGAATGGGAGTTGGCTACACTGTCTCTTCTTTGATCGTTAGTGAAAACTCTTGAGGTTTTACTATCGGGAAGATTTGGGCGCATTACCTCACCTTTAATCACGCCAATCAGACTGTTACATTCCGTATTCTCTGATGACGACTTACCACGAAAGCAGCGGGGATTGAGTTTTCCTGTTTTCGTTTCGTATTGTGTTGTTTTTGTTTTGTTTCGAATTATTTTGTTTTGTTTTTGTTGTGTGTCCCACCAACACATGGCAGCCTGCTGTTCTGTTCAAGACTGAATGGGACTGAACATGCAAGTTATCCTTTTCTTTCTTTTCATTTCGTTCATAAGCGGATGGGCCTACCCAGAGCATCGGAGTGTTAAATCTCATCCAAAGGACCTGGTAGAATTGTAATCTACAGAGATATTAATGGGCCTGGAAAATCTTCTCAAACTTGCCGCGAGTGGGGATTCACTTGGGTAAAAAGCATAGTGTTTACCGATTTGGTCAGCTAGAACATGTTGAAGGGTTGTTTGTTTGTTCTGTGTTGTTTTGTCTCTCTTGAAACTTCACAATGACTTGGCCTTCCTTTTATATCATTCCAAATGAAAGGTCACGTTGATATGGCATTAATTCATTGTTTTTGTTGGCAGTTTACCTTGATGTGGCTTTTAAACAGTATTTTGTGTTCGTGAATGAAATGTCACAGTGATCTTGGCTTAAGTGATTTGTTTCACTGATTGTTGCGGACTGACCTGCTGTCTGTGATGTTGACTGTCCTCTGCTCTGTTCTTCTCGTCACAAGTTATGACAGGCCCGTTTTCTTTGTGGTTGTTTGGCGACTAGGTGATGAAGATGGCACACAGTAACAAACTGGACACTGTTCATGTTGCGGTTTCAGTGTGCCCATATGTCCTTAAAAGTTTTTGTTGTTACATATGTATATTTTTGCAATTAATTTGAAGCTTTTTTATTTTTTAATTCTGGGAATGAAGCATTAGGGCGGAATGCCTGACTCATATGCTCCTGAACAGAGACGCATACACCCGATTCCACGACAATGACTTACTGCTCCACAAAAATGACGTCGTTTGTCGCCACTCTATTGAACTTGTCGTCTCCAACCCACTGATGCGGACTCTGAAAACAATCCGAATTGTAAAGACCTCAACGACCGCTTCACAGCTGGTCTTAATACAGATCTTCTTGAAATAGTCTACGTTTAATGTTCATTTAAATACATTTACAGAAGCGCAGTTACATTTAGACGCTCTAAGTCACACAGACATTTTACGTTCGTAGGTCTATGTGTGTTTTTTGACACCAGTGTATATTGGTCCCGAGCTTCAGTAGGACCTACCATCAGAGGCGCTTGCGTCAGTGGCAGAATACTTGGAGAGCAAGGAGTACGACCATAGGCAGGTACACTGAAGAATCCTCTTGATATTTTTCATCGTTGTTGAAGTCGATGTAAAATCAATGCCAGCTACGTCACGCTAATCAGTGTCGCGGAAAGCTTGCAGGCAGGATGTAGATGGCGGGGGAAGGCGTATAGTTATCGACCAGCTGCCCTTCAGCCATGTGTGTGTGGGTCTGTGGTAGGCAACATCTGCCCAGCGCTGTCAGCACGGTCCAGTGTCTTCCGCTTTAGAAGGCACGCCAATAACTTCAGCTACCATGTCATTGA
>JADBJO010009391.1:12500-32500 GCA_016801955.1 Conus betulinus
GAGACCGCCCTGCCCGCTGGCAGTGTCCCCGCACTTCCACCCGAACAACAGCCGCCCCACCCCTCCAATCCACATTTCCAGTGCCACCTGATCCAGCAATTCAACCTTTTCCACAACCACCGGGTCCGACAGTTCCTCCTCCCTATCCGTTACCGCCTGGTCCCACAATCCCTCCCTATCCGCTACCGCCTGGTCCCACAATCCCATCCATTCCGCAGCCACCTGGTCCCACAATCCCATCCATTCCGCAACCGCCTGGTCCCACAATCCCACCCATTCCGCAACAGCCTGGTCCCACAATCCCACCCTATCCGCAACAGCCTGGTCCCACAATCCCACCCATTCCGCAACAGCCTGGTCCCACAATCCCACCCTATCCGCAACCGCCTGGTCCCACAATCCCACCCATTCCGCAACAGCCTGGTCCCACAATCCCACCCATTCCGCAACAGCCTGGTCCCACAATCCCACCCTATCCGCAACAGCCTGGTCCCACAGTCCCTCCCTATCCGCAGCCACTTGGTCCCACAATCCCACCCATTCCGCAGCCACTTGGTCCCACAATCCCACCCATTCCGCAGCCACCTGGTCCCGCAGTCCCAGCGTGTCCTCAATCGTCTCTCCCTGCGGGCCAAGCGTCGCCACAGGTTTGTGACGCAGCACATCCATTGCTTTCACCGGAAGCCTCTAAAGTGCTGCTGGATGCCCTAAAGGAGGACCATGAGGAGGTGACGAGAGAGTTTGTGTCGTTGTCTGTGTGTGGGTATCTGTGTGTTGCTGTCGCCATGTACCTGTTATCTCTGGCGATATTGTGTTGTGGGTATCTGTGTGTTGCTGTCAACATGTGCCTGGTTATCTCTGGCGTTGTGGGTATCTGTGTATTGCTGTCAACATGTACCTGTTATCTCTGGCGTTGTGGGTATCTGTGTATTGCTGTCAACATGTACCTGTTATCTCTGGCGTTGTGGGTATCTGTGTATTGCTGTGTCAACATGTACCTGTTATTTCTGGCGTTGTGGGTATCTGTGTATTGCTGTCAACATGTGCCTGTTATCTCTGGCGATATTATGTTATGGGTATCTGTGTGTTGCTGTCAACATGTACCTGTTATCTCTGGCGATATTATGTTGTGGATACCTGTGTGTTGCTGTCAACATGTACCTGTTATCTCTGGCGATATTATGTTGTGGATACCTGTGTGTTGCTGTCAACATGTACTTGTTATCTCTGGCGATATTATGTTGTGGGTATCTGTGTGTTGCTGTCAACATGTGCCTGTTATCTCTGGCGATATTATGTTGTGGGTACCTGTGTGTTGCTGTCAACATGTGTCTGTTATCTCTGGCGATATTATGTTGGAAGAGGGGGAGGTGGGGGTGGAGAAAGTGGGGAATGGAGAGAGGGAAGACTGAAAAGAGAAGAGGGTGGAAGGAAACAAGGAGGGAGGGAGGAAGAAATAAAACAGGGGAATAATGGCAAGAAGGAAGGGAAGAAGAAGGAAGCAGGCACTAGAGGAAGGACAGAAGAAAGAAAGCGGAGAAGGAGAGGGGAGGAGGAAACAAGGTGGGAGAGATCAAAGAAATGAGGCGGTGAAGGAGAGGAAGTTGATGAGGACTGTAGGCTGCAAGATCATCAACACCAGCGTATAAAGCGAAAGACTAGCTAAAGTTTATTTATCCAAGTCAGCCGAAGACATCACATAAAGTACATCTTATGTATATGCAGAAAACTCAGCCAAACTAAAGCACATTTCTACAAAATGTGAAAGGAGAGGGGGTTAGTTGCCGCCAAGGACATGTCTACAGTTAGTACAAGTCATTTGAACATTACTCCTTCATACTCTTTGATCTGCATGTCGTTCTGTCGTGTTTTTTTTTTTTTTCTATAGTAGCCTCTGCATAGCGTGATGTTGGATAGGTCGTATCATTTGAAAACTGCATAGCGTGATGTGAAATCGTTCGTATCATTTAAAAACTGCATAGCGTGAGGTAAAATCGGTCGTATCATTTAAAAACTGCATAGCGTGATGTGAAATTGGTCGTATCACTTAAAACTGCACAGCATGATGTGAAATTGGTCGTATCATTTTTCAGACTGGACACTGGGGAGACGAAGGAGGAGTACAGTGGATAGCAGACATTCAGTACAGGCGCATGCCATATTCAGAAATTTCTTCATGGATTTATTTGAAGATAGGGAGCAGCTATTCTGTTCTAAAATGCGCTTGAATGCATAGGGCAGAACATGTATTCCGAGATATGCATTTTTTCTCTTAATTTAGACAATGGAGGTGCAGGGATAACATTTTGAAATCCATCTGTGGATTTTGATGTATGTTGTGGGCAAGAAATATATTCTGAGATACAATTGCGTGTCTGTGTAGTTTTTTTTTTGTGTGTTAAATAAGAATTCAGAACGAGGGAGATGGCAGGAAATATATTCTGAGGTGATAGGAAACACATTCTATATGTGTTTATTTCCTGTGGATTCAGACAGATGGAGTGGACAGGGAATGCATTTTGAGATATTAGAGTATTCGGTTAATATTCAAACACAACAAGAGAAGGCAGTGGCTTTATATGGTGACGGGTAGTTTGCTCTTTCTGTGGATTCAGGGAAAAGAGTGGGAACAAGGAATACATCCGTAGACAAAGGGTGAGGACAACGGGTACATTCTGAGATGACTCGTACAAAATATAGGGACAAAGGAACACATCCAGAGACAAGTTGTTCTTTTCTGTGATTTAGACAAAGGACGATGATAGACTTCCAAACAAGGTTCTGAGACAGTTTCTTCTTCCAAAGTGGATCTGGATAAAGCATGTGGATTCCAAGCGAGGTGACTTGAAGGCAAAAACTGTTTGTCCGGATTGTTTGGCAGAACTAATTACCTTTCTTTTTACAATTTTCTGTGGAGGCAGACAAAGGGTGGGGGGGGGGGGGGGGGGGGGGGGGGGGGGGGGGGGGGCAAAGAATGCACTCTAAGACCGGATGTGTAGCCTGTTGATTTTGACAAAAGATGGGAAACAGGACATTGACTTTGAGGCAGCTTGTTCTTTTCTGTAAATGTAGACGAAGGATGAAGACAAGGAGTACAGCATCCTCATCATTGGCAAGACGGGCAACGGGAAGAGCAGTCTGGCCAACACTATCACCGGAGTCAAGCACTTTGCAGTGGGCCGGGGCATGGCGGCCACCACGAAGGAAGCCCAGGCCGTCACTGCCCACGTGCATGGCAAGCGTCTGAAGGTATTGCGTCAGTCCTGTGTCTGAAGGTATTGCGTCAGCCCTGTGTCTAAAGGTATTGCGTCATGTGTCTGAAGGTATTGCGTCAGTCCTGTGTCTGAAGGTATTGCGTCATTGTCTGAAGGTATTGCGTCAGTCCTGTGTCTGAAGGTATTGCGTCAGCCCTGTGTCTGAAGGTATTGCGTCAGCCCTGTGTCTGAAGGTATTGCGTCATTGTCTGAAGGTATTGCGTCAGTCCTGTGTGTCTGAGGTATTGCGTCAGTCCTGTGTCTGAAGGTATTGCGTCAGTCCTGTGTGTCTGAAGGTATTGCGTCAGTCCTGTGTCTGAAGGGGCTGTGACTTTAGAGATGCGTAACTAAAGGGCGTGCTAGCGAGACTGACTGTCTGAAGGGGCTGTGACGTCAAAGATACTTCACTAACGGACTAACTGACGAGACTGACTCATTGGGATAAGCAGCCTGAGCATGCACTTTCATGTAAGTTTCTGGAGTATATTTGAGGGAATTAGGTTAACACGTTATCAAAGAAGTATATGAATGTCTGTAGGCATACATCACGTACATGTTTTGAGTGTGTATATAAGTAACTACTCCGATTTTCAAACATGGTTGAGTGAACATAAGCGTGGATGGATGAGGGAATGGATGCATGCATTGGTGTACGTGTAGATTACTAAATGAAGAAAATAACGGAGTAAATGAAGGAATGGGCGTGTGAGTAGTTGATTTGAAGACTCGTTGTTTGCGTAAACAACTTTATGTATGATTGACTGAATCAATAAACGTGCGCGTATGCTGAATGAATGAATGAATGAATGAATGAATGAACTAGATGAATGAATCTATGAATGACTGAATGGATAGATACGGAAATGGATCTACGGATTAATAGATGGATGCGTAGAAACTTTCACAACAGACGAATAGCTGAAGAATTTAGGAGTGTTGAATTTTGACTTGATAGTGTTGATGCTGGCAAAAACAAAAACTTGGAGCGGGTCGGGCCGCAGAAGAAAAGGACCACACGCATAATCAAACAGAACTTCAAGCACACCGGACGCTACCTGGACCTCGGTCACTGTGCAGGTAGTGGACACACCGGACTTCACCAACCTGACCTCAGACGCAGCTGAGGCACGCAGGCACGTGCAGCAGTGGAAACGGCTCACCGACTCCAAGCCTGACGTCATCATTCAGGTGGTCCGCTGCGACGTCCGCTACACCAAGGAGGAGCACGACATCTACCGGCAGACCCAGAAGTTATGGGGAGATGAATCTCTCTTCCGCCAGCGCCTCCTGGTGGCTTTCACCATCGGGGACGAGCAGGACGAAGACTTGGAGACAGAGTTGGAGGTGGTCAACGACGAGCTGAAGAGCGTGCTGGCCGACGCTAGAAAACGCTTTGTTCAGGTTTGTGCTTGTCTGTCTGTCCATCTGTCTGTCTGTCTATCTACCTATCAGTTTATCTAGCTAGCTAGCTAGCTAGCTATCCATCCATCTGTTCATATGTACATCCATCCATGCGTCTACCAGTCTATCATGATTTCGATTATTATCATGTTCAGCTCTCTCTCTCTCTCTCTCTCTCTCTCTCTCTCTCTCTCTCTCTCTCTCTCTCTCTCTCACACACACACACACACACACACACACACACACACACACACACACACACACACACGCACGCACGCACACACACACACACACACACACACACACACACACACACACACACTGTGTGTGTATGTGTGTGTGTGTGCGTGCGCGCGCGCGCGCACGGTGAGTATGTGTATATGTGTGCACGGTGAGTGTGTGTGTTGGGGGGGGGGGGGGTGCAGGGGCGGATCACTGTTTACAGAAAAGGGACCTAGTTTCTTCTTTGATGTCCACTGTACCAAACTGTGTTGAGCAGGTGGAGCCGGCTAAGGGAGGAGATGGAGGGGGAAGGGAGGAGGCATTGAGGGCAGGGAAGAGCCCAAACTTGCTCAGCTGTAGTGAACAAAGACAAACAGAAGGCGCCATGCACTGGAGTGGGTGTGGACTGTGTGGACCAACTGGTGAGGAAAGGAGAGGACAGGAGTGTGGGGAGGGGGACTGGGTGGAACGGAGTGACGTCATCCTCCGTGCCTGAAGTATTGGATGGAGAGGACAGGAGTGTGGGGGGAGGGGGACTGGGTGGAACGGAGTAACGTCATCCTCAGTGCCTGAAGTATTGGTTGGAGAGGACAGGAGTGTGGGGGAGAGGGACTGGGTGGAACGGGGTGACGTCATCCTCAGTGCCTGAAGTATTGAATGGTGACGGGTATAGATCATAGTGTTATTATTTTGTTTGATTTTTCCTTTATTTCAAAACCAAATTTGCACTTTCATGCAGTTTTAAAAAGGGGAGAAGAAGTCTGCTGTGTCTCAGGCAAATGAAGGGAATGTTTTATTGCTCCTGTATCCCAGCAAACGAAAGGAATAGTCTGTTGCTCTTCTGCTCCAGTGGATGAAAAGAATGTCTAATCGCCCGTCTGTCCCAGTACACGAAACAATAGTTCTGTCATTCTTTCATCTCAGCAAATGAATGACATGTCCATTTGCTCTTTTAAATCAGGGGACGTTGCGTCACTGTTCTGTTTTCGGTGATAAGAATGAACGTCCCATTGTACTTCTCTCTCCCAGATGAATGAAAAGAAACTCGCGTTGCTTTTCTACCCTGTTAGTTGTTATGAACACGCAACAGCTCTTCTACCCCAGTAGACGGAAGAAATGTCTTGTTGCTGTTCTGTCCCAGGTCAATGAAAGCACCGTCTTATTGCTCTTCTCTTCCAGTGAATGAAAGCTACGTCTGTTGCTGTTTTTGTCTCAGCGAGTGAAAGGAATAGCTGTACTGGTCTTCTGTCCCAGATGAACGACATGACCATCATTTCGCCCGTTTGTCCCTGTGAGTGATAGGGAAATCCTCTTGTTTAACAGATTAGTGGGGTGAACATCCAGCCCTGTTTCTGGTGAAGGGGTGAAAAAAAAATGCCGCCATGCTGTTCTGTCTGAGGCAAAGAAGGGGAATGTTGAACAGCTCTTCCTTCACCGGTGAATGGAATGAGCGTCCTGTAGCCTTTCAGTCCCCTGTGAATGTAACGGCTGTCGGGCTGTTGTGCTGTTGCAGGTGAACAACAGGGCCAGAGGAGAGGAGAAAACCAGACAGCTGGAAGCTATCTGCCATATGTTGAACACCGTCATCGCACAAAGTGAGTGGATATACAAGGGTTTGTTGGCTAGCCTTCGAGTTACGTTGGAGCCTAGTCGTACTGAGTCATTAGAATTCATTGCGCACGTCTTCTCTCCGAGAGATATGGTGACCCGTGTGGTTTTGTTATTTAGCGTTGGCACTTGATAATTAGCCACGACAGGGAGAAAGAGAGAAGGTGGTGGTAGAGAGAGGAAAGATGGTCGAAAAGTTAAGGGGGAGCCTGAATGGGGATCTCTCTCTCTCTCTCTCTCTCTCTCTCTCTCTCTCTCTCTCTCTCTCTGTATGTATGTATGTATGTTTGCATGTATGTATGTGTGTGTGTATGTATGTATGTATTTATGTATGTATGTATGCATGTACGTATGTATGTATGTATGTATGTATGTATACGTTTAAGTAACAGGAAGAGATTGAGACAGAACAGTCTTTCTGCTGTCGGTCGGTGTGTGCAGCTCTTTCACTCTTATTTTTCTGATCCCAGTTTTGTGCTGCCTCAGCGTGTTCTTTACATCTGGAGACGAGGTCGTGAACATTGTACACACTGGGGCAGGGTGAAGGCTACCTGTTCACCCTGCAGGAGGTGGGACATTCACATCCTATCAGCCGTAGGCGTAGCGGATGCAACGTAGAATACTCTGGGCTGCTGAATCGTAGCGTAGTGGCATCAGTCTGGCTCTGTGGCAGGAAGACAGAACTCTTGCAGACTGAGGTCGCCTGCTGTGGAGGTGCCTGAACGGATGTCCAGGGTTTCTTGAGATCTCAGGTCAATACCCGAAATTGTTGTTGTGCGATGCTGCTGTCGGCGGCAGATCATAATGCAACGTCAGCCCATCAGTCAGCTTAGCAGGTCAATCAGAGAGAGAGAGAACAGGCCAGATCATGTGTGTGGGAGACGGTGTGCTTGGACTGCGGACAGTGCACATTCTGATCGTTGTCCTGGCGTGCGCTTCGCATCAAGTATTGGTCTCTCCAGATGTATTTAGCTTGATCAACTAACCGAGAAAAGGTCACTGTATTTGCGCTGGAAAGATAGGTGTTATCTTCCACTGGTTTTTTTTTTTTATTTCTCAGAACAGATCTTTTGTGTATTGCTTTTGTTGTTTGTTGCCGTTGCATACTGTGTCCTTTTTTCAGGCTGTGACCTTTTTAGTGACCTTTTTGAGGCTGTGACCTTTTTTAGGCTTGACCGTTTTTCACACTGTGATCTTTGTTCTCAGGCTGTGACCTTCTTTCAGACTGTGACCTTCTTTCAGGCTGTGACCTTCTTTCAGGCTGTTACCATCTTTCAGGCTGTGACCTTTTTCAGGCTGTAACTTTCTTTGAGGCTTTGACCATTTTTCAGCCTGTGACTTTGTTTTAGGCTGTGACCTTTTTTTTTCAGCCTGTGACTTTGTTTTAGGATGTGACCTTTTTTTCAGCCTGTGACCTTTTTCAGCCTGTGACCTTTTCCTCGTAAGAGTTTGAAAAAACTCCTGTGTGGTCGGCTTGACTATCCGAACAAGAACTGGGTAGCTCAGAACAAAATCATTCGAGGTTTAGTGCCTGAAACTGCGCTGTCATTAATGGTAATGAGATGACGTCTAGCGAGCTTTTGGCTTGTGCCAGGATGTGGATGTTACGTTATGACAAGTATTTCAGGCAGGTGATGAAATAATGAGATCCTTTGTGTGTGTGTGTGGGGGGGGGTATAACTATAACAAGCTCTTAAAAATCCTCGGGGTATGTCACTGATCGAATCGCGTGAACACCCCTCACCCAAAGACACCGCCTGGTTTCCACTCGACAGACGAGAGTCCAGAGACGGCGGGGAGCAAAGGAGAGGAAGGGGGGAGCTGCCAGGAACTCTGCGTCCTGGTCGTCGGCAAAGACGGGCCATGGCAAGAGCAGCGTGGGCAACCTCCTCACTGGCCGCGACAGTTTTTTTTTACTTCCCGTGGGCACGGGCCTGTCCACCGTGACCCAAACCACCAGATCCGACAGGGTGTACCGGGCCGGTAGGTGGTTCAAGGTGAGCTCGTTTCGTTGGTGGGCCGGGGGAGTTGCAGAGTGAGAACCCCGATCGTTTCGTGCACCAATGAGAGAACGCTACTATTTATAGTACGTTGGGGGTTGGAAGAGGTGAGGTGTGTGGGTTGGGTGAATGACGATGGTGTGCTCTAAGAAATCAATTCTTGTCTGACCCTGTAGCCCTTGCCGACGATGTTTGTCGTGGTTTAAATGGAAGCTGAAGAACATCTCAGATGGAGAGAAGCTCAGTCGGAGAGTGAATTGTTTAGACACTTCTGTTGGTTTCCGTTCTTTTTCTATCGCAGGGGCCTGTAGTCAAATAGCTGCAGTGTTTGTCTGTGAAGCTGACTTTCCTGAGTGTGAACCACTTGTGGGGTCGCACTGTGTCAAGTAAATGGCTGCCTGATTCAGTCCCAGGGCAGGTGAAAAGGGGCGGAAAGAGAGGGGTGGGCTCCGCCTTCCTCTTGCCATGAGCCTCTCGAGAGTTCACTGCCCCTACGGCCGTCACCTTATGGACCTTTAAAGTTTAGCCCTCTGTCCTATACACTGTGCATCAGCTTATGGATCTTTAAAGTTTAACCTTCTGTCGTATATACTACTGTGCATTAGCGTACGTGATTCACCGAAATGTGTAGACTTTCTCAAAATTGGTGCATGAAACGGGCAAAGTGCACATGTTCGTTCTTGAGATTGATGGGGGTAAATGATCGAGTGCGCGCAAGAAATGGATGGGGAAGAGGGAGAGTGAAAGGGTCCCAAAGTGATGACCGTGATTAAAAGGAGCCTTACAATATTGGTAGTAAATATAATGATAACAACGGTAATGATAATTTAGTGTGAACAACATGCTGTCCTGCTGCCTGTCTGTATGTGCCTTTGTGTCCTGTCCTTGTTCCGTATACATGTCCACAGTTTTCGACTGATCTTTTCCAGGTCGACCAGAGCTGGTTTTCAGTATCTCATTCAGTCAGAGCCAGACGAAGGGAAAGTTGCACGCTGGTAGTTACTTTACAAACTGCATTTCAAGCAGGATTCACAATCCACAAATCGGTCTTCTTCAGGACGGTTACAACGGTCCCCAGAACGGAGAAGGCCTGTCCCAACCCAATCAAATTCATACAGAAGTCTTCATGAACCGGGCAGAATCTCGCCTATTCTTCTTTTTGTTTCTTTGTTTTCTTTTAAATCCTAAGTACTAGAATCGTAGCGCAGTCTCACAAAGCAGCAGCAAACGGCCTTAAAGCCCTTTCCGGACGCCCCCCCCCCCCTTCCCCTCCCGTGGCATTACCCCCCCCCCCACCCCCAACCCCCCAGTCATGAAGGTTCCCCGTGCAAAGCCTCCCTGTAGGACTTTGCTGTTGAAGACCCAGGTCTGACACTCCATCGGCACCCACCGGTGGCAAGTGGCCCTGAGGCAGCCCTCCGGATGAGACATGGCACTGTCGCTGTGTTCCTTTGGTGAGGTTCAGCAGAGGGTTTTTTTTTTCCCTGATCCAACACACACAGGGCATCGCCTAGTACATCCCCTGCTACAGACAGTGATTTCTTGTTCACGAAGCCAACGCGAATGATCCGTCCTTTTTCAAAGGATGCCACCATCTCCACCACCACCACGTGAAACAGCGTAAAACAGCCGTTCTAAAGCGAAACGCAAGAATGTCGATGTTGTCCAGTCAACGACGGGATAGCGACTCCAGGAGTTTTTTGTGTTACCCTTCTCCCAGACCTATGCCTCTCTCTCTCTCTCTCCCTCTCTCTCTCTCTCTCTCTCTCTCTCTCTCTCTCTCCCCTTCATTTCTCCACTTAATGACCTTCTCCTAGACCAATGCCCCCCCTACCCCCCCTTCATTTCACTCCACTTGATGACCTTCCAGACCAATGCCCCCCCCCCCCTCCTTCATTTCACTCCACTTGATGACCTTCCAGACCAATGTTCCCCCCCCCCCTTCATTTCACTCACTACACTTGTTGACCTTCTCCCAGACCAGTTCCCCCCCCCCCCCCCCCCCCCCTTCATTTCACTCTCCACTTGTTGACAATCTCCCAGACCAATGCCCCCCCCCCCCCTTCATTTCACTCCACTGTAGACCTTCTCCCAGACCAATGCCCCCCCCCCCCCCCCCCCCCCCTTCATTTCACTCCACTTGTTGACCTTCTCCCAGACCAATGCCCCCCCCCCCCCCTCCTTCATTTTCACTCCACTTGTTTGACCTCCCAGACCAATGCCCCCCCCCCCCCCTTCATTTCACTCCACTTGTAGACCTTCTCCCAGACCAGTCCCCCCCCCCCCCTTCATTTCACTCCACTTGTTGACCTTCTCCCAGACCAATGGCCGCCGCCCACCCCCCCCCCCCCCCCCCCCTCCTTCATTTCACCCCACTTGTAGACCTTCTCCCAGACCAATCCCCCCCCCCCCCCCCCTTCATTTTCACTCCACTTGTAGACCTTCTCCCAGACCCAATGCCCCCCCCCCCCTCCTTCATTTTCACTCCACTTGTTGACCTCCCAGACCAATGCCCCCCCCCCCCTTCCTTCATTTCACTCCACTTGTAGACCTTCTCCCAGACCAATCCCCCCCCCCTCCTTCATTTCCCCCCCCCCCCCTCCTTCATTTCACTCCACTTGATGACCTCCCAGAACCAATGCCCCCCCCCCCCCCCCCCTCCTTCATTTCACTCCACTTGATGACCTCCCAGACCAATGCCCCCCCCCCCCCCCTTCATTTCACTCCACTTGATGACCTCTCCCAGAACCATGCCCCCCCCCCCCCCCTTCATTTCACTCCACTTGTCCATGACCTCCCAGACCAATGCCCCCCCCTTCCTTCATTTCACTCCACTTGATGACCTCCCAGACCAATGCCCCCCCCCCCCCCTCCTTCATTTCACTCCACTTGATGACCTTCTCCCAGACCATGCCCCCCCCCCCCCCCTCCTTCATTTCACTCCACTTGAGATGCCCCCCCCCTCCCAGACCAATGCACTTGAGGACCTTCCCCCCCCCCCCTCCTTCATTTCACTCCACTTGATGACCTCCCAGACCAATGCCCCCCCCCCCTCCTTCTTTTCACTCCACTTGATGACCTCCCAGACCAATGCCCCCCCCCCCCCCCTCCTTCATTTCCTCCACTTGATGACCTCCCCTCCCAATGACCCCCAGACCAATGCCCCCCCCCCTCCTTCATTTCACTCCCTTGTAGACCTTCTCCAGACCAATGCCCCCCCCCCCCCCTCCTTCATTTCACTCCACTTGATGACCTCCCAGACCAATGCCCCCCCCCCCCCCCTTCATTTCACTCCACTTGATGACCTCCCAGACCAATGCCCCCCCCCCCCTCCTTCCCTCCCCACTTGATGACCTCCCAGACCAATGCCCCCCCCCCCCCCCTCCTTCCCTTCCCCCCTCCCTTCATGCCCCCCCCCCTCTCCTTGATCCACCCCCCGACCAATGACCCCCCCCCCCCCCCCCCCTCCATTTCACTCCACTTGATGACCTCCCAGACCAATGCCCCCCCCCCCCCTCCTTCATTTTCACTCCACTTGATGACCCTCCCAGACCAATGCCCCCCCCCCCCCCCCTCATTTCATTTCACTCCACTTGTGACCTTCTCCCAGACCCAATGCCCCCCCCCCCTCCTTCATTTCACTCCACTTGTTGACTTCTCCCAGATCCCCCCCCCCCCCCTCCTTCATTTCACTCCACTTGTAGACCTTCTCCCAGACCCAATGCCCCCCCCCCCCCCCCTTCATTTCACTCCACTTGATGACCTCCTCTCCCAGACCAATGCCCCCCCCCCCCCCCTCCTTCATTTCACTCCACTTGATGACCTCCCAGACCAATTATGCCCCCCCCCCCCTCCTTCATTTCACTCCACTTGATGACCTTCCAGACCAATCCCCCCCCCCCTCCTTCATTTCACTCCACTTGTAGACCTTCTCCCAGACCAATGCCCCCCCCCCCCTCCTTCATTTCACTCCACTTGATGACCTTCTCCCAGACCAATCCCCCCCCCCCTCCTTCATTTCACTCCACTTGTAGACCTTCTCCCCAGACCAATGTGCCCCCCCCCCCCCTTCATTTCACTCCACTTGTTGACCTCCCAGACCAATGCCCCCCCCCCCCCCCCTCCTTCATTTCACTCCACTTGTAGACCTTCTCCCCCAGACCAATGCCCCCCCCCCTCCTTCATTTCACTCCACTTGATGACCTTCTCCCAGACCAATGCCCCCCCCCCCCTTCATTTCACTCCACTTGTTGACCTCCCTCCCAGACCAATCCCCCCCCCCCTTCATTTCATTCCCACTTGTTGACCTTCTCCCTCACCATCCCAGGTGGTCGACACCCCAGAGTTGCCGCTCAGGGACTCCCACGAACAACGGCGACAGATTGAAGAGTGGAAGAGGATGACGTCACCGCACCCTGTCGTCATCCTCCTGGTGATCCGCTGTGACGTCAGGTTCGTGTCAGAGGAGTTCACCATCTACCAGGACCTCAAGCGCCTGTGGTCCCAGACCCAGCCAACGGCTGTGAACCGGCTGGTGGTGGTGTTCACGTTCCGGGACCGCCTGGACTACGACTTGCAGGACCACGTGGCCCGACGTCCGGAGCTGACCAGCATCTTGGGGGATGCGGGTGGCACCATGCTTGCCGTCAACACTAAGGCTTCAGGAAGAGAGAGGGAGCAGGCGGTGATGGGGCTCCTGTCCTGTATTGACGAGCAAGGTGAGCGTGTCGGGACAGGCGACCTCGACCCTACGGGGCTGAGTATTGCCGTTTTCAGTGGATAATGATGGCTGCTTAGTTTTAAACCCTGCCCTACAATGGCGTCAGGCTTTCAGACCTGTAGTCATGTGAACATGAGCGCCTTAATCATTTCCCTTCGCCACAACGGTCCTGCATTGTCCTCCGTAATGAAGGATGAAAGAGGAGACCAGCCTACCCTTGGTATTGCTTAGGTGCTGTTGAGTATGTCAGGTGCGTTCTCCAACGCCTGCATGATTTGGAGTCCGATCAATCCATCTACGCTCCGCTCCACCTTGCAGTGATTATCAACAACACATAGCGACACCAGAAACGTGGACTGGGTCGACGAAGAGGTTTCGACGAAGACCAAGACGTTTTTGTCCTAGTCGTCCTTTTAGAATTGGACAATAGCTCTGTGTAATGCAGTTTTACTCATTGTTAGGTAAACCAGGCAGAAAGCGCTTTCATTTACTCTGAAGTTTTAGCATCCCTACATGACTGAAACACCCTTGGTGACACAATGAACAGCGATCATGTGCCTGTTTTCAGTGAAAGTCTTATGCAGGCAATAGCACAAGTGGCGTCACAGTTTTCTAAGGTGCTGGTTTTTGAACAGCTAGGCTCGGCTTATTTCTCCCCCTGCCTATACATACACATTCACACACACACACACACACCACACACACACACACACACACACACACACACACACATGCACACACATTACATACACGCACACTCACCTGCACACACACACACACACACACACACACACACACACACACACACACACACACACACACACACACTCATACACACACACGCACGCACTAAAAGCACACCCTCGCATGCGGCACGCCAGCATAAACACGCACACATACACACACACACACACACACACACACACACACACACACAGAGAGAGAGAGAGAGAGAGAGAGCTTGGGGGAAGTGGAGAGGAAGAGGCGGGAAGCCGTATCCCTGCAATGCACATGATGAAGGGAAAACGTGCTCTGTGTCTCTTCTCGGCAGGACAGGGATACAGACGGGCGAATGCATCAGTGACCTTGGGACAACCAGCCGCTTCAAAGGTCAGTGTCCACTACACATGGCCTTCTCCACTATTGTTTTGGTCATTTTGTGGGCAGGGGTTTGTCTTACTCCGGTGGGGTTTCTTGACGTCTTCAGTTATTTCAAAGACTGCGTGTCCTTGAGTTCTTTTTTTTTTTTATACACTTTTTTGTTTTTGCTGTCCCATCTTCTGTGGCATCTCAATGGCACTGCGTTGCCTCCAGGCTGCACATTCCGTCCCTTCATCCACAGGCACAGCCTGACCCGCCCGCCACAGCCCCAGCACCGGCGATCCACAGGGAGCAGTCGGTGACAAGTCATCAAGAGACAACCCACCAGAGGAGACACTGCACTGCTGCTGAGTCACTTTGGCGTTGTTCCGTGGCGCGTGTTCTGATCCAACATATACGCAGTACACAACCTACAACGCCATCTACTGACAACAATCACTGCTTTGTCGCGGAGCCAACTTGAGTGAACTTTTCGTCCTGAGGGCGCCACCACGTCCGTCCAACGACAGTCCCTGTCAATGTGACAATACTGGTGACCCCCGACCAAATCAAACCAGTGCCGTAGACGTAGCAGCGAGGACATCGAGAGCAGGGCATGAAGGCCACAGGATATGAGACTTTCTTTTTAAAATGCTGATGGGTGAGGATGAGGAAGATGCCGCTAGGGACTGAAGCTGATGGGTGAGGATGATGAAGATGCCGCTAGGGTGAAGCTGATGGGTGAGGATGATGAAGATGACGCCAGGAATGTCCATACTGGACTGAAAGCTGCGTGGCGGGGCTGTACTCTTCGCTTGCTTTCATGATCTGTCCCGGCATCAGCCAGGCCCGAGAGATGCAGACACCTGAAATCGGAGCAACACCCTCAGCATTTCGGTCTTTCACCCCTTGCTCCCTATGTTGCTGTCCCTTCCAGTTCTTCCACTGACTGCTCTGATGTTGGTCTTCATCCTTCTGGTCCGCCCTCTGTCTGCTGCCCCTGATGATGAGGTCCCATTCGGTCGGTCCTTCCACGTCTTGCTCCGTATCATGTTGCAGCGTCTTGTGGTCCTGTCTGTGGGTTGGTTCACCCCAGCTCCCCAGTCTCCACACACCACAGTCTCTCTCAGTCTTGACGTCAGTGTCACTGTCTTTTGCTGTCTTTTGTTCCTTCACTCGATCGCTTACGCGCTCAGTCACCCCCCCCCCCTTCCCCACAACATAGACACACACACACACACACACACACACACACACATATATATATATATATATATATATGTGTGTGTGTGTGTGTGTGTGTGAAAGTGTGTATAGCTTTCGATTTAGCTAGCTAGTTAGGTATATATATATGAACATATGCTTCTGCTGCTAATACTGCTGGTGATGAAGTTGACATTTGCTACCACTACTACTGTTACCGTCGCGCTACCTCTACTGCTACTTCTACTTTTATGCTGCAGCTGCTGCTGCTACTATACGTCTACAACTACTACTACTTCTACTACTACTATTACTACTACTACTACCGCTGTTGCTGCTGCCGCCGCTAAAACTTATACTGCTGTGGCAGCTGCTGCTGCTGCTATTATTTCTATTACTGCTGCTGCTGCTGCTGCTGCTGTCATCATTGACATTGTCACAAAGATCATCCGTCCTCATCATCACTGTTGTGACAGATGTGCTAATGCATTATTACAGAAGCTGTCTTTCTTTGCAGTTCGACTACTCTGGAGAACACTTCGAGCAGTTCAAACGACTGCTCCAGTGTACTGTGCTGTGAGGGAAAACCAGTCACCTGACCTTCCCCTTACCCGCTGAAGCGCGGGATTCACGTGCTGTCATTGTCTGCTAGTCAGAAGGACAATTTTCATTGTTGTCAATAGCACATTGGACTTCTTGGTAAATGTTTCACCTTTTTTTTCTCTCTCTCCGGTTGGATTTAGGTTTTTTCGTTTGTGGTTTTTGCCTGAACATCATCCGGGTAGATCGTGGGTAGGTAAAAAAAAAGTGTTCACTAAAAGTAATTGGTTGTAAAAGATGTTGAGATACTTACGTTCTGATATTACCGGATTTTTTTTTTTCTCTCTTTTCTTTTATGACACATTTACTACGTGCGGGGGTTTATTGTCGAAACACACACCACCCAGAGACAGCAGTGCCGAGACTGCCCTTCGAGGCGCGACAAGCAGAAAGTGTTGGATGTAAAACAGAAAAAAGCACAGGGCATAAAAGCAAACGAAGCAGCGTACTATCGTGGACTGCTGGCAATGAGAATGTGTGGAGATGATGGTTGAAGATGATGGACAGTACTGAAGACAGCTGTAATTAGCGCATACTAATGGTAGTTTCGCTGCAAGGAGTCAGAGAAGATGAAAAGAATATTGTACATAATTTCGCAAGATATGACATCGTATGCGTGAATAGCCTCAGAAATGGGTGATTCCAGAGGAAAGGAAAAGATACAAAACTGAGGAAATTTGTGTGAAATGCGCGCGTACACACACACACACACACACACACACACACACACACACACACACACACACACACACACACAGTGTGTGTTTATATGCGCGCGCGTGTGTGTGTGTGTGTGTGTGTGTGTGCGCGCGCGAGCGTGCGTGCGTGCGTGCGTGTGTGTGTTGTGTGTGTGTGTGACCTATATGTGATCTTCAGGAACTTTTTTTTTCCATGATTGTTACGATGATAAACTCTTGATGTTTTAAACACACTTGACTGGACCTAGAAAGCTGACCTAGATGAATGGCGAGGTGGGTTCTGATCTGTCGTTGAACACATCCAGGTAGACGGGAGGTGGACTCTGGCAACATGGTCAAAGTTTGCACAGGCAACAACAGATTGGCGATTCAATCCTAACATGACCGGTAAAACGTGTCCTGAAATGAAAACGTGTCTTTCTACTGCGACTAACTCAGAGAGTCGTCTCTCGATATAGACGGTCAGCATCATGGTGTACTGGTGTATGGAACTGACAGAGTCGTCTCTCTGACAGACAGTCAGCATCATGGTGTATGGAACTGACAGAGTCGTCTCTCTGACAAACGGTCAGCATCATGGTGTATGGAACTCACAGAGTCGTCTCTCTCTGATAGACGGTCAGCATCATGGTGTATGGAACCCACAGAGTCGTCTTTCTGATAGACGGTCATCATCATGGTGTACTGGTGTATGGAGACGAAGTGTGAGGCCATGGAGTAGCTAAGGTCATCAGCAGGTTTACCATGTTTTAGAACGCTATTTCAGGAAGTTCCCTTAAGCTTCTTTGGGTCTTGTAAGCAGCCTGAACGGTGATTGACTGTCATACGCCACAACAAATCAAGTTCAGGTGGAACAGCTACGTAAAAGCTCAAACGACAGAGTTGGTCCGTTTGTGGTTAGAACAGAAGCACGGCTCAGCGGGTGATTCAGTGCTTGGTGTGCTCCATGGGTGCCTCTGTCCTTTGGGCTTTCAGCCTTCAGTGTGTCAAACCATGTGACAGGCCGCGGGTGATTCAGTGCTTGGTGTGCTCCAAGGGTGTCTCTGTCCTTTGGGTTTAAACCCTCAGTGTGTCAAACCATGTGACAGGCCGCCTGGCCCACATTCGCGTTCATTCCTGCAGTGCATAGTTGTTTGATCATTTTCATCACTTGGTCGGTGACAACATGGCGGCTACCCCAACCGACCAGCACACGCTCAAGTTGTGGGCTGTCCCCGTTGTTGCAGATATAATGTACCCGCTCCTCATGAACGATTGTGACGTGTTGCCGAGGGTAACGGTTGGACGTTGTCAACGAATGCTTGCTCGCACTCCAAATTTGCGGAAGAGTTTAGATGAGCTGGCGATTGCGACTCCTCCGTTCCCAGCTTGTCCATACTGTCAAGCACCTGACGGAATGTAGTCTGAAGGGTTGACGGTTAGTTTCATTCATACCAAGCCGTACCCCAGCTCTTAGGTGTTGCACTGCTCAGACTGTCGACAAAGTTTTCTTTGTAGTTTGCGGCGATTCCTCTACTTGCATGCCGCCATACAGATTATAATCGATGTCCAGACTAATGTGAATAAAGCTTTTGTCAAAAGATTTGCATCCTTTTGAATTGTTTTTCTGAGGATACATAACAATCATTCATCGCTGAGAGATTACGGTTTTTAGTAGTAAAAAAAAATCACAAAGAGGCGACTTTGGTTAGAATAATGCGTCTTTTTGCTCACTTTTGTTCATTTTAAAAAAATTGTAGTGGGTTTGCATTCGTCTTTTCCCATACTATTGAGAATACACTCCTTGCAATTTTTCTTACTTTACAGGTTTGATTGGTGATACGCTAATGATTTTGGGTCTGTGTTGGATGTAAAATAAACGGTTTTGCTGACTTTGCTGTGACTGTACTCGCCATATGTAAATATGATCAACATGTTGTTATGATGACGTTGTCGGTAAGTGTGTGTGTGTATGTGCGTGAGCGCGCTCGTGTGTGTGTGTGTGTGTGTGTGTGTGTGTGAGCGTGTGTGTGTGTGTGAGGACCAGCAAGTGATAACTGTTTCGCATTGTGAAGATCATGTCAGGCAGCTGATGCCGGATCCTGCTCACCTGCTGGCGAGAAGCGCTTCAGCATCAGCAGAAACACCAAACTCTCCCAAATCAAGCACTGTACATTTGAAAAGTGTCCCCAGAAAACAAACGAGCGCTCAGCGCAGGGGGAGAAATGAGAACTTCAAACTAATAACACAGTAGTCTAGAACTTGGAAATGTAAAAGACGCAGCCTATGGGGATCAGTGACTAGAAACGAAAATCCACAAGGATTAGGGGTCACACAATAGTGCAGGTATAAACACACTGGACACCACACTACAAGCTAGAATGGCTCACAGGCTGATGCAGGATAAATACGGATAGAAACGGGGATAAACAAAAACAAAACTCAGCCCAAATGCCACCAATTTCCGAACAGGGAGTGGAGCAAGTAGAACACATTTGTCCCAGTCAAAACACAAAACTTTCCAACACAGGCTGGCATATCGGGGGAAGCGGGCATGAGACGTAATCCTTCTCCAGCGAGTGCTGTGTTAAGACAGGCTGGCATATCGGGGGAAGCGGGCATGAGACGTAATCCTTCTCCAGCGAGTGCTGTGTTAAGACAGGCTGGCATATCGGGGGAAACGGACATGAGAGGTATCCTTCTCCAGCGAGTGCTGTGTTAAGACAGGCTGGCATATAGTGGGAAGCGGGTATGAGACGTAATCCTTCTCCAGCGAGTGCTGTGTGGAGACAGGCTGGCATATAGTGGGAAGCGGGCATGAGACGTAATCCTTCTCCAGCGAGTGCTGTATTAGTTTTATGATTGCTTCATAGAGGATGTCAGCAGGACCAGCATACAAAGCAGTCACACACACACACACACACACACACACACACATTGCCACTTACGACCTCAAGTACATTACATATTGAACACAATTTCGCTTGTGAATCAGCGTGATCTTTTAAATTAAGAATTTACCTGAAAGAAACACAACAACAGAATAATAATCTAACACTCGGAAAAACCACTGACTCTTCGATCCCCACTAAGTGTGTTTTGATCAACGTTTGAACCAATGAATACACTTCATTTAATCACAGTTCGGGTATCTTTTAAAATATGTGTCGTCAGCAAGATTGTGGGATATGCTGTGTGTGTGAGAGACAATACGTTGCCAGCATGCATTGAAATG
>JADBJO010009391.1:37500-56946 GCA_016801955.1 Conus betulinus
TGTGCATGTATGTATGTATGCATTACGTATGCATGTACGTACGTATGTATGTACGTACGTACGTACGTACGTACGTAGGTATGTATGTATGTATGTATGTATGTATGTATATGTATGTATGTATGTATGTACGTACGTACGTATGTATGTATGTATGTATGTATCCATGTATGTATCCATGTATGTATCTATGCATGTATCTATGTACGCATGTATGTATGTATATATCTGTCTCTGAAAGGGATTAACATGCTTCATCTGCACTACAGTTTTACAGTGGAAACAAAAATTTAGGTGTGTTTTTAGATGTATCTTAAAGGGTTTGTGTAAATGAATGACTTTGAGTTGACTTTAAAACAAAAACGCGGTGACAAGCCCTGATAATGTCCCTCTGCGGTCGGCTGGCTGTAAGGCACATTATCCCTTACCTATGTATCTATCCTCTCTCTCTGTCTCAGCTCTCTCTCTCTCTTTGGTCTGTCTCTCTCTGTTTCTCTCTCTCTCTTCTCTCTCTCTCTCTCTCTCCCTACTCTTCTCTCTCTTCTCTTCTCTCTCTCTTCTTCTCTCTCTCCTCTCTTCTCTCTCTCTCTCTGCCTGCCTCTTTGTCTCTGTCTCTCCATCTCCGTTTCTCTGTTTCTCTCTTTTTTTTCCTCTCTTCGTCTGTCATCCTTCTTCTTCTCCTCTCCTTCTCGGCTTCGTCTCCTCTTCTCTCCCTCTTCTCTTCTGTCCTCTCCCTCCTCTGTCTCTCCTCCTCTCCGTCCTCACCCCTCTCTTTTCCTCTCCTCTCTCTCCCCCCCGTCTTCACTCCGTCTTGTCCCCCTCCGTCTCTCTTCGGGTGGTTCCCGTCCTCCTCTCTCCTCCACTCTCCTCCTCCTTTGTCGCTTTCTTCATCTCCTCCCTTTCCTCTCTCCTCTTCTCCCCCTCCCTCTCCCCTGTCTCTCCTCTCTCCTCTTCTCGTTCGCTCTCTCCTCTCTTTCTCTCTTCCTTCGCTCTTCTTCTCCCGTCTTCTCCTCCCCTCCCTCTTTCCCTCTCTCCTCTCCTCTCCTCCTTTCCCTCTCGCTCTCCCTCTCTCTCCCCATCCCTCTCCCTCTCCGCTCTCCTCCGTTTCTTTCTCTTCTCCTTCTTTCTTTCCCTTCCTCTCTTCTTCTCGCTCCTCTCTTCCTCCCTCTCTCATCGCTCGCTCTCACTCTCTCTCTCCCCCTCTCTCCTCTCCTCTCTCTTCTCTCTCCTCCACCTCTCTTCTCCTCTGTGTGTGTGTTTTTCGTCTCTCTCTCTACTCTCTCTGTTTTCTCTGTTTCTTCCTTCTATGTCTCTCTCTCTGTCTCAATGTCCTCTCTGTCCTCCTGGCTCTCCTCTCTCCCTCTCTCTCTCTCTCTCATGAGTTTTAACTAGAATACACATGATGGGCTGGAAATTGGGCTGGTGGTGGCCACGCACCCGGGGTGTTGTGCAAGTGGTTCCAATGCCATTGAAGACCACGATCATGTGGTGACAGATGCCATCCCCAAACCGGGTCTTCAGCGTGGCGTAGGCAGCGTACTCTTCCTGCACACAGACATCCTGCGCCATGAGAAGAACCCTCAGCACCGCCATCAGCAACAGCAACGACCAGAGCTGACAGAAAAGACTGGTGAGCATAGCCCAAAACATAACGAGAAGACGGAAGACGACGAAGAAGAAGAGAGAGGAGGGGGAGGAGGTGGAGGAGGAGGAGTGAGAAGACGCAGACCAGAGACGAAGTAGCGAGAGAAGAAGAGGAGAGAGAAGACGAAGAAGGCGAAGAAAGAAGAAGAGAAACAAGTAAAAGAGAAGAAGGAAGAAGAAGGAAGGGGGAGAAAAGGAGAAGAAAAAAAAGAGGCAAAGAAGAGAAGAAGGAAGGAAAGAAGAGGAAAGAAGAAGAGAAAGAAGAGAACGGAAAAAGAACAAGAACAAGAGCAAAGAGCAAGAGCAAGAACAAGAAGAAAGACAGGGAAAAAGTAGAAAGAAGACGACGACGACAACGACGACGACGACGACGAAGAAGAAGAAGAAAGAAGAAGAAGGAGGGAAAAAGAAAGAAGAAGACGAGGAAGAAAACGAAACGGGTGTAGAAGAAGGACGAAACAGATAAAAAAAGAAGAAAACCTGTAGTAGTAGTAGTAGTAGTCGTAGTAGTAGGTTTTTTTTTTGTTTTTTTTTGTGTTATAGGCTTCATTTTGTTATTTATTATGAAAATGATTACCCCAACAAGTTTACTGTGGCACTGAGAACTTTTGCAGACAAGATCAAAACCTGATCCGCCTTTGATGCTCGACATAAGCATTGCAGGTTTACAGTCGATATATATATAGCCACCTCACCCGCCTACAGACTAACTGATTGGACAAACACATGGTTACTATTTCAATGGCAAACAATGTAAAAATTTCCATTTTGGTGAAAATAATCGTCCATGTTAGCACATTATTTATGAAAGGGATAAATCAGGTGAGCTCAACACATTATTACTGGGAAAAGATTAAGTTGAATAATGGACCCCAAACTGAAACTGGTAATCACATTTCAGTATTGTGAAAACAGCAAACCAGGTATCTGGGAATACTTATGATCTGAGAATGATAACCTATAAAAACAAAGGATATTATGTTTTCAACATGTAAAGCTTTGGTTCGATCCATATTCAGGTATGGTATTCGTTCTCCGAAAAAAACAAAAACACATGAATACAACGGAAAGAGTTTAAGGTAAAACTATGCTAAGGATTATGGAACAGGTGACTTGAATGATGAGGAAAGATTGTTCTGGCTTCAGCTGCTAAGCATGGAGAGTCAGAGGCTGAGGGGGTCTAATTGAAGTCAATGAAGTTATGCATGGTGTTAATGATCCTTGCATTGCGTCTTCTCCGTTCAATCGACTTTAGTAAAAGTATCCCTGGCCACAATGCCAAGAGCAATGAGATATTAATCGCCAAGTTTCAATTTTACTTTCACTGACAAAGTTTTTTTTTTAATGGTCTGAGTTTCGAAACTGTCAATGCTTCTTCTATCAAAAAAAAAAAAGCGTTTGTTTCAAAAGTATTTGAGAATATTGAATGATTTGCAATGTAGACAATACCGGATTGGCACAATTTATGGAAATGAGTTTGCTTTTCGTGTGACAGTCACTTGCAAAAAGGAGTGCCAATGACTGATCAGTGGAAAGAGTGACCCTTTTTTTTTTGTTGGTCACCATTGCCTTTTTTTGTACTTAATTGAATCCCCGCAATGCCATGTTACCACTGTAAAACTCAACGAACTTTAAAAAAAATAGTACACAGAAATTGAAAATGAAATGAGGCGGGAACAGTAAACAACAAACAGTAAACAAGTGGGGGCAACCCCCGCTCCCACGAAAAAAAAAACCCAACACAGAGCAGCCCCCCATTCAAGACCGGCACAGCCCCCCAAACCCAAAAAAGTCAGACAAACACAAAAGACGAACAATCCAAACAGGGGGGGGGAAAACAAAGCGCAGACCAACAACCCAACCGTCTTCAACAGCAATGACCCGGCAAAGACCTGGACTTAAGGGGTGGGGGGGGGGGGTGGGGGGGGTTGGGGTGGGGGGGGGGTGGGGTTTGAAGATGGAGACGAAACTGGGAACATGAAATTAAGAAAATATATCATAGATATGAAAACTCTTCACTAACTGCATGAGGGAACCGCTCATAATCCCTTTCGAAGGCAAAATCTATTTGTATTGCCTGCTCCGAGGCACTTTAAGTCCGTTGGGTCGGAACTCATCACGGAGACAAGTCCAAATCTCTGCCAAGTCACCACCACGAAGACAGCCGAGCTGCCGTCCTGCGCTTCCCCCTTCACCCACCACCAGGACTGCCTGTCCCTGCGCCCGTCCGACCCCACCCAAGTCTAAAAGGCTGTGCCAGTCCCGAACAAAAGCCACTCCGTGTCAGGCGTTTTTTTTTTCCCATGGGAGCACAAAAACCACCCCACCCGCTACAGTCTAAAAAGAATCAAGAACAAGAAATAAGTAATAAAACAAATGACATAAAAAAAGACGCTCATAGGTGCACATTAACACCAATCTGCCTTTCATGAGTAGTACCACCTGCTTCTTCAGTTAAACGCATGTAGCCGTATAGCCGCCTGTCACATTAAACAACTTTGGAGCACAAGCACGCTGAAAATCAAACGAACTAATGGCCCGCATAATCAGACTACACTTTTTTTTTTTTTAAAGCAGCTGGATTTTTAATTCAACTTCAAAACGAAGAGTGTTTACGCGAGACGGACAGAAAATACAGCATGCTGCTCCAGATGACTTGGTATAAGTAAGAGAAAGCATGCTGTCCACAGCACTACTTTCGGTGATCGGGATACAGAAGACTCGATCACTAGAAGGCAGCAAACAGACAAAGAAACACTGCACAATTGATGAAGTCTATCAAATACAGGGAGTAGCAGTGTTGAAGTAATCTCGAATTCGATTATCAGAATTTGTACTCAATCCGCAAGATACGGGAAACTAGTGGAATTCATACAACACACACACACACACACACCACACCACACACACACACACACACAACACACCCCGCGCGCGCGCGCGCGCGCGCAACCGGGCGCGCGAGAAGGGGGGTCGGGTAGGTAGTAGTAGTAGTAGTAGTAGTGTAGAAGGCGAGGAAAAGGGAGAGAAAGTGGGAAGAAAGAAAGACAGACAGACAAAGAAAGAAAGAAGAAGAAGAAAAAAAACAAGAAGAAAAAGCTATACTACTTTCGTTACACCACGCTGATACTGCTGTTGCTGTTTCTGCTGGGTCATATTGCTGCTCATCACCTTCTTCTTCAAAAAAGGAGAGCAGTACAGATACTACTACTACTACAGCTATTTACTACATCCGCTACAATAAGGCCTAAACGATACCGATAATAATGCTTTCGACGATGCTGGTTGGAAAACACCCCACAACACACACCACACCACACACACACCACACAAACAACACACACACAGAGAGAGAGAGGAGAGAGGGAGACGATGGAGAGAGAGGAGAGAGGAGAGAGAGAGAGAGAAAGAAAAGTAAGCATCTTCTTAAAATCATAAACAGCATATTCATATATCTGTCAAACACATCCCAAACCAGTTCAGTTCAGTCAGTAGTTTTATTTAACGTCTTTTCATCACAAGATGATCTTAGACCTTTAACTGCAATATACATTCCATTGTACTATTAGCACTCCCCCCACCCCCCACACCCCCCCCCCCCCCCCAACCCCACCCCCCCCCCCCCCCCCACCCACCCCCCAAAAAAAAAAAAAAAAAAAAAATCAATCATATAACACAAATGTCTTTTTTCACAATAGTTTTGCAAACTGGGGACTGAGCAATAACCAAAGCAATATCCAAAAAGCCAGGGTTATTTACCACACTATCAACATTGTCAGAATTATTTATAAAAATATTCTTCTCCTTATAAGCTGGGGTTAGTATAGGGCATTCAAATAAAAGATGACGAATTGAGATATTCTCCTGACATATACACGCTATACCTCGTGAATATTTTGTATTCCATGTGTATTTAACCGTAATTTATGAATTAATCTGGCTAGATATCTTGGGACATGATGGGCAGAACGAATAATTTCTCATTAAAATGTTTCTTCCGCATATCTTTTCCAATCGCTGGATCAATTCATGCGAGAGAAAAATTTAAGACTTTGTTGAAGGGTGTTTCAAAATTGTACAAGCTCCCTGCTTTGCCAATTTGTCTGCTAATTCATTCCCTTTTAAGCCACAATGTGAAGGAACCAGCAAAATCAACTGCTATACCTCGGGACAAGTAAACAATGTAAATAGATGCTTAATTTCAAAAAGAAGATCAGTTCTAAGTTTAGAGTTCCAGTGCTTTAATGATTGTAAAACTGATTTTGAAATCAACACAAAATAACACACTATAAAATGATCCTGGCGTGTCATATAAGATGTAGTTCAGAGCTTTCATAATTGCATATAGCTCTGATGTATAAATTGAAAATTCTCTGCCTAGATAGAAAGACTTTTGCACATTTAAGGATGGTATAGTGAATCCAGCCACCACTGTCAGACGTTTCCATTATTGAACCATCTGTAAATACTTTTAAATGATTTGGATAAGTCTTTTCGAGATGTTCTCGAACTTCATTTACTAGAATATACATTGTCATCTTTCTTCAAAGTAGTATATGTCATCATCAATTTTTGCGTTGAGATGCTCCCATGGGGGCATTTGAGGAACAATAGGAACCTCCGAAATTGCATCAATATCAATACTACATTGCTGACATAAGCTCACAAGTGAAATTTCTAATTGGCTCTATGTATGATATATTTTTAGACCTTTTGGGGTTCCTTGTTGGAATCCATAAGAATTTCATCATAACAGAGTTTTTTTACCAGATAGGCCTCTTACAACGTATTTGGACACATCCAACGTTCGTTGTTCATTAAGAGGTAAAATGTTTGTCTCCTTATATAGCATTTCACTGTGTTTGTGTGCACTGGAACACCAAAGCTAATTTTAAAGCTTTACTATCTAAGCTTTGCAGTTTCTTTAAAAGGTAGTTAGATGCAGAGAAGTATACTTCCTGTCCGTATATTTAATTTTGATCGACTAACGTGTATATAAATGTAAAAGTGCGGTACAGTCTTTGACCCCATGGTTGACAACACATGGGGTACAATTTTGAGCAAATTTTAATCTTGTCCTAGCTTTATCTATCAAATTTCCAATTGCTTTTTTCCAGTTCAGCTTTCGGTGTTAAAAACACTCTAAGAACTTGACTGTTTGCTTATATTGTAGACAGATTGTCGTCAAGAATAAGGGTTGGGAAGAACCTTTGGGTTTTCGCCATTATTAAACAAGCATTAAACAAGTTTTCTCACCAATACCGTCAAGACTGTTCTCTTCAATGTAAGCAGACAATCTGTCCAATTTCCTTGATAACATGTCTGTACAAATTTTTACTGCCCTTTTATTCGAGTGCTTCCTTAATGAAGTTACTTAATCCAAATGGCAATAATCGGCATACTGCAGTATTGGTGGTTAACACAATGCCTTTGGGAGATCATTGTATAAGGATCGTAAATAATAAAGGTGCAAAACAACAGAACCCTGGGGAATACACCCTATCTATTTCTGCATGATGAATATATTTTTCCACCTCAATTCGTGTACTATTATACTATCTATCCCTCCAGAAAGTTTTTGACTGTATCTCATACATATTCCCAGAATGTCACCACACATTGATTCAGTTACCCACATTAACACCATCCACGCATTGTATTACTTCTAATGAATACAGTTCACAGCCATAGTTGATCTGCAAAGCTGGAAAGGTGCAGCCGCTGATAAATGCGGTGAAAACCATTCCTACTGCTCTCACCGTTAGGAAATTGCAGCGGCAGTTACAAGCAATCACCGAACCAAGACTACCTGTCGGTTCAGACGCATGATAAAATGAGTACAACCATGCTACCTAACCCATATCATACTATTCCGACACCACCACAGCATGTTACAAACAGCATACTGCACTAAGAAACTAAGAAACGTTGTATTTGCACAGATATCTATAGAATCAAACAGGCCTGTAACAAGTGCGACCGCTAATGCCCGCAATAGTTATCACAGTCTGGGTATTTCTTTTTAAACTGGAACTCTGGACCCACGGTTAGTGAATTCAATTAATTCACGTTGTTTATAGCCTAGCTGACCGAAGGAGCTAATCATCAGGGCCCTAATCTGTCGTCGCAGTCAAAATCTGTATAGGTAAGGTAATGTTGCTTACAGACCAGCCGACCGCGACAAGGGTCATATCAGGACTGTCATCGCGTTGAGTTAAGTCACACAAGTCTTTAAACAGAACTCTATATGAGATGTTTAAAAGAAAACAACCAAAAGGACAAGGAAAACACAAAACACAAAACCAACAACGACAATATCTAAAAAATAGCGCTGGTGATAATAGCCAAAAAATGTGCGCGAGAAGAAGAAGAAGAAGCAGAAGAAGCAAGGAGGAGTGAGGCGGAGGAGGAGGACAACGAGGAGGAGGAAGGAGATAGGAGCCAAAAATGTGCACGAGACGAAGTAAAGAAGAAGAAGGATGAGGTAGGAGGGGAGGAGAAGAAGAAGAAGAAGAGAAAGAAGAAAGAAGAGAAGAGACGAGGAGAGAGCGGAGCAGAGAGAGATGAGGAGAGAGAGAGAATGGAGAGAGAGAGACAGAGACAGGAGGACGAGAGACAGGAGAGAAGGAGAGAGGGAGAGAAGAGGGTTGGGGGAGAAACGAAAAGTCCGAGGCTATGAGGAAAGAAGAAAAAAAGAAGAGACACGAAGAATAGAACAACAGAGAAGAAACGGGTAAAATGACAAAACCAACAAACCGGGAAACAAAAAACACAGCTGCAAACAAAATCTAAACAACAGCCCCAAACAAACAAACCACCCGCAAATGCCAGTCTGGAAATACCTTCCTGGAGTGAAGCGAGCGTCACAGAGCAGGACCAGAAGAATGATGTGTTGGACCCGGATATGGACGGCCCGTGATACTACTTCCCACCTACCTCCACCACTTCCTCCCTGTCCCTGGTGTGTCACACCAGTCCTGGAGTATCCACCACCTGCAGCACAGCTAAGACAGTCATCGCCACCGCGAGGAGATGGAACGAGCGGAGATGGTGGAAGATGATAAGGAAGAGGAGGGATGGGGGGAGAAGAGGACTGAAGAAGAAAAAAGAGAGAGAAAATGACGTTGGAAATGTGGGAGGAGGAAGAAGAGAAGAAGACAAAGAAGAAGAATGAGGAGGAGGAGAGGAGCAGGACGAGGAAGAAGAGAAGGAGGGTAGCAGAAGAAGAAGGAAACAGAAAAGGAAGTGGGAGGAGGGGAGTAGGAGGAGGCGGAGGGGGGGGATAGGAGGAGGAGGAGGGAGGAGGAGGATAGGAGGAGGAGCAGGAGAAGACGACGAAGAAGAAGGAGGAGGAGGAAGAGGAGGAAGAAGAGGAGGGTGAGGAGGGGAAGGAGCAAGAGACGGAGGAGGAGGAGGAGGATGCGAAGAAGAAGAAGAGCAAGGATGAGAAGAACGAGAAAGAAATATATCAGAGAATGCTTTCCCTGGCATAAGTGTATTTACAAAACTATTCTCGGAACACTTGTGGTCACGTGCTAGATAGCTTGTCAAAACTGCATGTATCTTAGGACAGGTACAACGGTTACCTGAATAAAGGCACCAAAGACTGTGTTTGCCCAGGCCAGGTGAGGTTCAATTAATACAAGGAGAGAGAAGAGGGGGGGGGGGGGGCGGGGGTTGGGGGAGAATAGAATGAAAAACTTTGCGAGGATATGAGAAAGAGAAAAAAGAAGAGTACACGAAGAAGGCAAAAAGAAAAAAACAGAGAACAAAAGGTATAAAATGAAAAACCAACCAAACAAACCACAATGGTAC
This sequence comes from Conus betulinus, assembly GCA_016801955.1. Taxonomy (NCBI): domain Eukaryota; kingdom Metazoa; phylum Mollusca; class Gastropoda; order Neogastropoda; family Conidae; genus Conus; species Conus betulinus. The sequence goes on from JADBJO010009391.1 coordinate 46,960, forward strand.
TTCTCAGGATATCGGTGATGTCACTTGATACACCGGTATTAAACATTGTATATCCAGGACAGGTGAATAACAATCGCAACGTATTAAAAATTGTATTTCTTAGTACAGATGTGTCACTGTTTATAGAAAGGATATCCAAGACTGTATTATTTCAGGACCGATGTGGGTCAGTTTCTTGTAGAAGATATCCATAGACTGTGTTTTCCCAAGACAGATGTTGTCACTTTATTAAGAAGATATCAAAGACTGTATTTTTTCAGGACAGATTTGCTCAATTTATTTATCGAAGATATCAACCGACTTGGTATTTTTCAGGAGATCAGATGTGGTTCAACACTTATCATAGGAGGAATCAAAGAACTCCAAGACTGCAGTTTTTCAGGCCAAGATTGTCAGCTCACTTTATTATAGATGGTGATCAAAGAACCTTGTAGTTTTTCAGGCACGATTGTGATTTACTTATAGATGAAGATATCAAAGACTGTATTTTTCAGGACAGCTTGTGGACAAGTCCGGTAACAAGTACGTCAAGATTTGCCATATCAAAGAGCAGGTGTGTTGGTTACTTAGTGGCAGATGTGTCCAAAGACTCTATTTCCTAGGACAGGTGAGGTTATCTGACACTATTGTCCAGGGACAGGTGGGGTTATCTGACACTATTGTCCAGGGAACAGGGGGTTACCTGAACTATGTATTGTACGGGAAAGGGGGTGGTTACCTGACACTATGTCCAGGGGGACAAGGTGGGGGTTACCTGACACTATGTCCAGGGGACTGGTGGGGGGGTTACCTGACACTATGTCCAGGGACAGGGGGGGGGTTACCTGACACTATGTCCCAGGGACAGGGGGGGTTACCGACACTATGTCCAGGGGACAGGAGGTTATCTGACACTATGTCCAGGGAAAGGGGTTTACCTGACACTATGTCCAGGGGACAGGTGGGGTTACCTGACACTATGTCCAGGGACAGGGGGTTTACCTGACACTATGTCCAGGAAAGGGGGTTTACCTGACACTATGGTCCAGGGGACAGGGGGGTTACCCCTGACACTATGTCCAGGGACAGGGGGGTTACTGACACTATGTCCAGGGACAGGTGGGTTTACCTGACACTATGTCCAGGGACAGGGGGTACCTGACACTATGTCCAGGGAAAGGGGGTTACCTGACACTATGTCCAGGGACAGGGGGGTTACCTGGGACACTATGTCCAGGGACAGGGTTGGTTTACCTGACACTATGTCCAGGGACAGGTGGGGGTTACCTGACACTATGTCCAGGGACAGGGGGGGTTACCTGACACTATGTCCAGGGAAAGGGGGTTTACCTGACACTATGTTCCAGGGGACTGACCTTGGGGGTTACCTGACAACACTATGCCAGGGAAAGGGGGTTTACCTGACACTATGTCCAGGGACAGGGGGTTACCTGACACTATGTCCAGGGAAAGGTGGGGTTACCTGACACTATGTCCAGGGACAGGGGGTTACCTGACACTATGTCCAGGGACAGGGGGTTTACCTGACACTATGTCAGGGGACAGGGGGGTTGACCCTGACACTATGTCCAGGGAAGGGGGGTTTACCGGCACTATGGGTCGGGAAAGGGGGGTTATCTGACACTATGGTCCAGGGACTGGGGTACCTGACGCCATGTCCAGGGGACGGGGGGAGGGGGAGGGGGGGCGCGGGGGAGGTGGGGGGGCTTTACCTGACAGGTAGGGGCGAAGCGTTCCGGCCCCCACACCCATTGTTGTTCACGGTCCCCTGACGACATCCCCGCCGCCACCATGAAGGCGTCGTCACCCAGCAAACGTGTTCCCAGGGACTCTTGCCGGCTCCAGTTTTTCCCAGGAGTACCACGCGAAGGGGGGCCCCCTGGGAAAATTGCCAAGAGGCGTAAACGCGCATGATCAGATGGTTATTTCCCTTTTCTGGCGTGGGGGGGACAGGGTTGGAGAAGAGAAAGAGAAAGGGGGGGGGGGGGGGGGGGGGGCAGGAAAACGAGGCCAGGGAGTATGTAGGTGTTTGGGATGGTGGTGGGGCGTGGGGATGTGGCAGGCTGTTTATACAAGAGGGATGGGATTAATTCACTCATTTATTTGTGTTTGTAAAAAGATTGGCGATGTATGACATGGGGGGAGGAGGACAAGGAGGAAAGGAGGGGGCAGGGGGGGGTTTCAGTGGGAAGAAGAAGAAGAAGAAGAAGCAGAAGAAAAAGAAGAAAGAAGAAAGAAAAAGAAGTTGAGATGAAGAGGAGGAGAGGAGAGAGAGCAGAGAGAGACTGCGACGAGAGAGAGAGAGAGAGAGAGAGAGAGAGCAGACAGACAGACAGAGAGAAAGGAAAGAGAGAATTGATTTTTATGGTGGTTCAGTTAATTATGGCATCCATGTTAAAAGTAAGGGGAGACCGAGATCAGCTCGTGACTACCACATGAAGGGTGCACAGTGTTACTCAGTCTGTGACCACCACATGAAGGGTGCACAGTGTTCCTCAGTCTGTGTGACCACCACACATGAAGGGTGAACACAGTGTTCCTCAGTCTGTGACCACCACATGAAGGGTGCACAGTGTTACTCAGTCTTGTGACTACCACATGAAGGGTTTGCACAGTGTTCCTCAGTCGGTGACCACCACATGAAGAGCATGGCACAGTGTTACTCAGTCTGTCACCACCAACGAAAAGCGCGCACTATGTTCCTCAGTCTGGCAACGACTGGGCTAGAACTGTGAGAGAAATTGTGTGCGAAACTTCTTTCAGAATTATCTGGCCGCTGTAAATGTAATGGTTGTTGATGTCGGGTTGGTCTGTTCTAGATTGAATAGAACTATTAGTGGCTGTGACAAGTATAGCTTACAAGTAATACAAACAAAAACTTAGAAGAGAACACGTGGGTATATACTGCTTTCGTGTAGCCATTTTTTTTCACTTTCAATTTTAACGTGCTTCCTCTCTCTCTCTCGATCTCTCTCTCATCTCTCTCTCTCTCTTCTATATATATACTATATATATAATAGGAGAGAGAGAGAGAGAGAGAGAGATGAAGGAAGCACGTTTTATATATATATATATATATATATTAAATTTCATTATATATATACAGAGAGAGAGAGAGAGCGAGAGGAGAGAGGAGACGAGCTGAGAGAGAGAGATGTGTGATGAAGATCAAACCTGCTGTGCACATGCTGAGTGTGAAACACGAGCATAAAATCTCACCTTGCTATGTCACTATACATACCACAGGACAATCAAGGTTTACGTCACAAACAGTCAATGAGGTACGTGTGTTTTCCGTGCGCTCTACCCAAAGAAAGATGTCAGTTTATATTGTAGTAGTGTACATGCTTGTAGCTGGTTTACAGTGACCTGAATGGCAGATTTAACACATTGGTCCTAAAGTTACGACTGGTATCTGTGCTTCCTGAGACTAGATTCACAGTTAATTCCTAACAGTTACGACTGGTCAACAATCTTTTGACCATCCCTGGGATACTTGCTTCTTCTTCCGTTTTTTTTTTCTAATTTTTCTTGTTTTGTTGTTAGTTTTGTCAGCCTTTTTCTTTTTTTCTAAAAAACATTTTTTTGATGACGGTGTGTTTGGATTTTAAAAAAAATTTTAACACTTTTTTTGGGACTGTCAGGGCCATTGGGGGGGGGCAAAAGTTGCGGGTGTGGTTGAACATTATGCTCCTCTCCTCAAAATGGCAAAATAGCCCACCCCCCCCCCGCCCTCCTCCCTTCCCCACTTCCTTCCTCTTTATGTCTCTTTCCTCCTCAGCTCCAGTTCCTCCATCTCTTTCATCCTCTTCCCCTCCTTCCCCCACCCCACCCCACCACACCCCACCACCCCCCCCTGCCCTTGTGGTTGGTTATCACCTAAGACACCAACCTACATACATGTATTGAGCCATTAATAACTTACCTTCCGTAGGAGTTCTCTATACAATCAGGCTATAATGTAGAACCGTTTTTCAAAAAAAGTGTATTGAAAACCGTCTGTATCCTAAGCTGGCGTCCTCCCCCCCCTCCCTCTCTCTCTCTCCTCTCTCTCTCTCTCCTCTCGTCTTCTCCTCTTCTCTCCTCCCGTCTCTCTCGTCCTATTGCTATCCCCTCCCTGAGCTTTTCATATACTCTTTTTAGATAAACTGCTGGCAGGACTCGAGCGTTCATAAATCTAGGTCTAACGCAACATAAAGATAAAACTTACAACTAAGCAAAACACCATGTGCCGCATACCTTGAATCCAGTGAGCAGAGCGCCTGTTTGTTGTGATGACACTATAGTACCACGCCCACGCCTCAAAGATGTGTGTACGTTGATACGATTACCACGCCCTCAAACATTGTGTACGTTTATGCCATTAGATACGAAAAAATGCCCCATACCTTCAGCCATGTCTTTTGTCCTCTGAAGAATTCTGTCAGCAACACTGTGTGCCAAGGGGAAGAAGTCCCAGCAATCAGGAGAGACTGAAGAAGAAAGAGTCAGGTCATCTGACAGACAGAGCAGTGAGGCAACACTAAACAGACCAAGCCAGGTCATTTCTATAGAGGTGTAATGAAGAGACACTAAACAGACCAAGCCAGGTCATTTCTATAGAGGTGTTATGAAGAGACACTAAACAGACCAAGCCAGGTCATTTCTATAGAGGTGCAATGAAGAGACACTAAACAGACCAAGCCAGGTCATTTCTATAGAGGTGTAATGAGGACACACTGTACACGAAGAAGCCAGGTCATTCTTTCAGAGGAACAGTGAGGCAACACCAAATGAGGGAAGGCCAGGTCATTTCAGAAACGTGTAATGACAAGGACTGACCACACAGCATCAGGTAATCTTCCGATAATGCTGCTTATAGCCCAGCCGGCCGCCAAGGGCCATATCAGGGCTGTACATGGTTGAAGTGAACTCACAAGTCATTCCAAAACATAGAAATGAAAAACCATTCACACATCTTTTTTACCCAGCCGGCCGCACAACACCAATCCAGGTCATTTATGTAAGAGTGCAATACAAAGACACTACAAAAGAGACAAAGCAATGTCATCTATGTAAAGGTGCAACAAAGAGACACTAAAGATACAACAGCACTGTCATCTATGTAAAGGTACAACAAAGAGACACTAAAAGAGCAAAAGCCTGCATGTCATCTATGTAAAGGTACAACGAAGAGACACTAAAAGAGACAAAAAACCATGTCATCTATGTAAAGGTACAACGAAGAGACACTAAAAGAGACAAAAGCCATGTCATCTATGTAAAGGTACAACGAAGAGACACTAAAAGAGACAAAAGCCATATCATCTATGCAAAGGTACAACGAAGAGACACTAAAAGAGACAAAAGCCATATCATCTATGTAAAGGTGCAAAGAGACACTAAAAGAGGACAAAGCCATGTCATCTATGTAAAGGTACAAAGAGACATTAAAAGAGACAAAAGCCATGTCATCTATGTAAAGGTACAAAGAGACACTAAAAGAGAAAAAGCCATGTCATCTATGTAAAGGTACAAACAGACACTAAAAGAGAGAAAAAGCCATGTCATCTACGTAAAGGTACAACGCGGAGACTGAAACGAAACAAAAGCCAGGTTCTCTATGTAAATAAAAAATGCAATGAGACACGTCAACGCGAGAGAAACCATGTCATCTAGATAAAGGTCAAATAAGACAAACAGACAAGCTACGTCATCTATGTAAGGTACAATACAACGAGGAGACACTAACAGAGAGAAAAGCCACGTCATCTATGTAAAGGTACAGTACAATGAAAGAGACATTTAAGAGACGAAAGCCATGTCACACAACACACACACACACCGGACACCGCGGGAAACCTCGTACAAAGCCACAAAGACGCAGACTAGCGAAGGCTGATTTGGTGGGGGCGGAGCTAACGCGCTGCGTTAGACGTCACAACCACGCCTCCTCGCCCCCCCCCCCCCCCCCCCCCCCCCCCCTTGCCCCGCAATGTTATTGACTGCCCAAGTGTCTCTCTCTCTCTCTCTCTCTCTCTCTTTGTCACCCTCACCACCCTCCCTTTCAAAAACATTCGCCTTCCCCTCTCCTCTCCCCCCACCCCACCTCCCACACTCCTCCCGCGCAGTCCCACAGCACTCCTCCTTCCATTCCCTCCTTACCCCACCATCCTCCTTCCACCACCCTCCTGGCCGTCTGACCAAAGATCGTTCGGCTTCCACAGGCGTACTGTCTTTCCGTCTGATGTGCTTAGGGCTAAGCTTGATCGACAAGCAATCTCTCTCTCTCTCCTCTCTCTCTTTTCTCTCTCTCTCTCTCTCTGTGTGTGTGTGTGTGTTGTGTGTGTGTGTGTGACAAACACAAGCTCAAAGCGACGAAATGGCTATGTAGGTTTTTTGGCACAGTGCCACGTCTATGCACTGAATTTTTTTTTTTTTTTTTTTTTTTTTTTTTTTTATAGAAAAGGACAAATTCCTGGGACAACACACACACACACACACACACACACAGGCGCGCGCACGCACGTACGCACACTTACATACACATAACACACACAAACGCGCGCGCGCCCACGCACGCACTCACACACATACACACACACGCGCGCGCGCGAGCGCTCGCACACGCACACACACACACACACACACACACCACTCACGCACTACATCCGCGCTCGCGCACTCTCTTTCACTCTCTGTCTGTCTTTCTCTCTGTCTCTGTCTCTCTGTCTGTCTGTCTGTCTGTCTCTCTCTCTCTCTCTCTCCTCTCTCTCTCTCTCTCTCTCTCTCTCTCGCTCTCTCTCTCTTGCTCTGTCTCTCTATCAAATGTGTGAAAAAATTTAAGTTTTTTTTTTCTGTTACGATTCGAGAAGTAATGTGTTCGCAGCACAGATTCTGAATATGATAGATGTTTATTAAACAAGATTGTGTGCTTAGGTAACTACATTTTTGGGGCGAGTGACACACCTGTTTATATTGGATGGAGCTCCAACTGTCATCTGTGTGTGTGTGTGGGGGGGGGGGGGGGGGCAGTGCTTGATTGACTGATTTTTAATATGCAATTATTATGAACATTTAAGGCCAAGGGCTACTCTTACAATCTGTCCTTATCATGCATACATTATTTCAATACATCTGATTTATACTGACAGTTCAACATAAACACTGTAATGTAATTTTACAATGACAGGCAAACTATTAATAAACGTAATAATGACAGGATGGGACGTCAAACAGAGGAAACCAAAACAAACAAAACGAAACACACACACACACAGACCAAAACGAAACACCACACACACACACACACACACACACACACACACACACAGAGAGAGAGAGAGAGGAGGGAGAGAGAGAGAGAGGATGGTTGAGAGAGGAGCGGAGAGAGGAGAGATGGGGCGGGGCGGTGAGGGAGAGGGTGAGGTGGAGTAAGGGGAAGTGGGATTGTAGACAGCGTGGGAGTGGAGAACATTAGTCGGAACACCCCGTTTCCCTACACCGATCACATTCTCTCTCTCTCTCTCTCTCTCTCTATCTCTCGTAGGCGTTAAAGTGTGCCCTCTCTCTCTCTCTCTCTCTCGTCCTTCACGGAGCGCATCTAAACTCACCTTTCCACTGTCGGTCTGTCACGCTTCCAGGTAGTAGGCCCCACACCCCACACCGCCCCAGCCCACAGTGTGGGTTATCATGCTGACGGCGTTTCCTGTCCCAACCCGCGCGAGGCGCTCAGTGTGGGCCTAGTCACAGTGTTGTCGCGCTCGGCGAGGGAAGGAGCAGCCCAGCGCTACGTGGGCCGCCTTTGCCCACTAGATTTCTTACCAGGCAAGGTAAGTGACGACACGAAAAGTGTCAAGTTCATGACGCCAGTAGGCCTACATGGAGAAGTCTTCCAGCCATTAGTGTTTTCTTTCTGTACGAGGCGAGAAAATATTGAGCTGTTTGCCGACTAGATGTGTGTGCAACACATGTTGTGTGATATAGAATCGAACACAGTGATTGTTTCTAAATGATTGGGGCGCGGGGGTGCGCGCGCGCGTATGTGTGTGTGTGTTAGCAGAGTGGAAAGAAAATGACACACACACACACACACACACACACACACACACACACTTTTTTTTTTTTTTTATTGAGTATTTTTTCGTCTATGGTGCGCACACTCACACTTCCTTTATAGTATTGCTTCTGATAAACTGGAGGTGTGCCGACACTCGCATCATACAAGAATGGCTTAACCGTCGTTTTGACTGACTGCTTCAGAATAAACAGGTTATGACTGGACAGGAGATGGGGGTATGGATGATTAATAACAGGCGTTAGACCTCCACCTGCTGGAGCAATTCATGTGCAAATGCTGATGATTTGAATTCATATTCGGATATACTTTCACCCATGTCGTTTAGAAAGGAAAGGGTTTATGAGGTAAGGATTCTCTTTAACCAGTGGTTCCAATTTAAGAATTGGTTTTCACGTAATGATTCTATTAAACCGTTGGTTCAAATTTAAAAAAAAAAGATTTAGAAGGAAAGGATTCTCTTTAAACGGTTTGGATCATGATGCCACCACACACACACGCACGCACGCACGCACGCACACACACAAACACACACACACACACACACACACACACAGAGACACACACACAATGTCATGACATTGTTTTGTCGACACAATCTGTGGTCCATCAATAAGTCGGACTGTTAGTTAAATTGTTCTGTTAGCGATATGTTTGCCGTTTTCTGCTGTGCGACTGAATTTGAGAGTTTGCTGTTGTATGCTGTGGAAGCGACTGCTATAGCATTAATTGTTGCAGTGCCCCCTGGGGGGTGGGGGGGGGGGAGTCCACCAGTGAATAAGTCAGCATAGTGTGCTTATGTACCAGTAACTGATCCACACAAAAAAGAAAAATTCCTTAGTGTTCAGAAACGTGTCTTAACAAATTAAAAAAATTGCGAATTGTGCATTCCAGCTGTCATCGCTGTCTACTTTTCACAGGTTTGTGACAGTACGTTTGGGTTTCCCTTTGCACAGAGGGATTGTGATGATTAAAGGAAAAAAAAAAAGAGAGACGAGAGATCTGAAACTCAGAAGCCTGAAATGCTGGGATTTCGATTCCTTGTTAGAGCATGATAGTCGGAACATGAGAAACTTGAACGTTTGCATGCTGCAAAAAAACGTGGTCAGTGCCAATGCGCGGATGTGTGTGTGTGTGTGTGTGTGTGTGTGTGTGTGTGTGTGTGTGTGTGTGTGTGTGTGTGGTGTGTTGCAGGACTTTAGTCTATTTCTGTCGCTCTCTCTCTCTCTCTCTCTCTTGCTCTATTTCATTTCATAAAAAACCTCTGTGTGTGTGTGTGTGTGTGTGTGTGTGTGTGTGTGTGTGCGCGCGCGTATGTGCTGTCTGCTTCGTTTGAATAGGTTAAGATAAACAAGCATTGGGGCATTTTCCTGACTCTTTAGCTTTTCGAATGCACATACGCTTTTTCTTTATCATGCACATAAAATCTACAACCCCACCCCCACCCCCACCCCATCCCCCCTCCCCCGGCTTCCCCACTTCCTGCACACTCACTTAACTCTCCTGATTTTACCTATGGTCCATCCGATCTCTATTCTGCCTTACACGATTCTCCAGGTTGTGTGTATTCGTTCGCCATATGTGAGTCAGTGGTTGCCCATACTGCTGCTTGATGTTGCAGATCTTTAGAAAGCAGAGCTACGTCAGCGTAAACGAACTTCGGACCACCATCATGGCGGCTGGTATGTTCAGGAGATAACGGAACTTACTTCCACCCCCCCACCCCCCCACCCCCCACCCCCAACCCCACGTCTGCGCTTCTATTTATATCTGTCTGTCGCTTGATTCAGGAAATGAGCATAAACGCGAATACTTCGTTTCAACACGAGAGAGACCATAACTGTGTGTTTCATAGGGAAATTGGAAGAATGTCCACGTTCAAGTCCAAAATCCATGCAATGATGATTCTGAAAAAATAATCAGGAAGAATG